>OY757911.1:128516913-128684413 GCA_963585895.1 Sepioteuthis lessoniana
AATGAGTGCTACCTATATAGTATTATATATCGTAAATACATTTTCAACTCAAATTTTGATTTTTCTTGATTGCAGTGTTTTAATGTTACAGAGTTTACCAATAAATAATTCCTAACATTATCCGTTTTGAATGTATAATGTTTATTTAGATACAAAAAGGACCCTAGAGTCATTAGTTGAAAAGAAAAATAACTTCTTATAAATGTTAGTCGGTGAATACGATAACCATTTTTTAGACGATGATGTATATATATATATATATATATATATATATATATATATATATATACATGCATAATTGAGATAAAAACTGAAAAATTCCAATCTTTAACCAGAGAGCTAAATTTACTGTCGAAAGAAGCAATTCGTGTTCTAGTTAATCTTGTTATCAACAACGATCCATCCGACGGTTCACAATTCGAAGATCTCCACGTCGGTTTTTTTCTACTTACACAAAACAGAAAATGAACTCCCAGTTGTTAGTAAACAAGGATACAATAAGGCAGGGTTTGTAAAAGAAAATAGGAATAAAACAGGATGACAATGTTATATTTTCCCCTTCTTTTCTCCATATCCAGCTTGATTTCATCTTTTATTTACTCTCAAACTTTCTCGTATTAGTTTTTGTACTCAGTGAAACATGTAAAAATCTGTGTGTCGAATGAGTTTCCACCGAAGTTCGCTAATTTTCGTAATGTTTTCTTCTAGGTCAGTGACCGTTTGTTGATATCTCGAAATGAAATTATTTTCCGCCATTTCTATACTCATAAAACAGAAGATGGGAATCCACCGAGGTTATCAAGGCAGCTGAATAGATAATCTACCTTTCTGTATATTCATCTGTTTCTTTCTATCAAACATTACAATATTATTCTGCTTCTGTATAACTAAATTTGTATCTACTTTTTGTGGAAAGGTTGCTCGTTTGTTTCGGCTCTAGTGTCATCGTTTGTATTTGCGTAAAAAGACTTGTACGTATGTTTTGAGATAATTATGCCCATACACCGCAAAGTTGATACCACACACACTTCTCTGGTTGCCGGACAACTTACGAAAATTCTATCGGAGATTATTTGATAAGTATACAGGATAGTTAACGAAAGATGAATGTATAGTGGTTATTTTAAAAAGAAGTATGTATTTACTCAACCCCTCCACCGAGTAAGATGCAATTCAAAGGCAATTTTAAAGTACATCCCACTTAGTTTGAATTAAGAGTTTTCTTTCTCCAAGATTAGTTGTCTTACTATGTGCCCATAGTTAGTGTATAGAGAAGAAATGGAGTCATGCCCTTCCCAAAGGCATTAGCATGAAGTTAAGTGCAAAAAGAATCGTTTAAGATTTGAACTCGGGTCACCGATTCCATTTCGAACGACGATAATTTTTTAATAGAACTAGGAATAGACACAAGAAGTCCTGTGAATATGAATCCAACTTCTCCACGACGAACAGGATCAAATGTATAGTCTTTATTTAAGAGGAATAAAGTTGGTTTAAATTAGGAACTTTCTTTCTTTTAGATTGGTTGCCTTAGCAAAGCTAAAGGACACGGTCTGCGTAGAATAGGTTGTAATATAAGTAGAAGTAGGAGGAGAGGAGATATATGCATAGAAAAAAAGACTGAAGGTTTCGGCGTCTAAAGGGTTTTTGATAAGGTTCGAGTTTAAATTCCGGCCGAGGATGATTGTGTTCTTTTTGCACTAATATCTTTCGTAAAGGCAGTTATCAGTCTCTTTTTTTCTTCTCCATCCTCGATACACGGGGAAAAAAAGTAAAGATGAGAAATCTGTCAAGGGAACAACTTTGAATTCAAAACTAGAAGCTAGAGAACTTAAGGTAATAATAATCCGATACCTTTTGCAACTACATTTAGGCAGCTCTTGCAGCAACATAGCTTCCAAACTGTATTGATTTTTGCTTTCTCTACTTGGTCAATATTATCGGCATAGAGACGAAAAACATGCTTCATAAGCAAGTCACCCATACAATCACCCCAAAGTCTACCCTCTCGGAGCATATCTATGATCTAGCAAGACTATTTACCCAATCATTCCGCCATGTTTAAGATGTGATACAAAGTGAATTTTTTTGCTGGGTTGAATTTAATTTTCCATCTAGAAATGGTTGCTAAACCAAAAGGCTGTTCAACTATTTATCCACAATTTGGGGGAGAAGAGATGGATTCATGCTTTTCTGAAGGACATAAGCTCCAAATGAAATGCAATCAGTCTCGTTCAGAATGGAATTCGTGTCGGCAATTCCGTTTCCTATGACGAAAAAAGCATTACGGTAAACATGCTTTATGCTTTTGAGCCAAGCGATATTTTACAATATAAACCCTAGATTTTGGATTCAGGGAGAACAGGTCAAATGTTATTAATAAAAAAATAAGTATAATGTGATGACTGAATATCACAGAATACAAGTATATTTAAGAACAGTAGGTGTTCAATGTAGTGATCTGCAAGTGACCCTGATGTCGTTGGGTACAGATTGAAAAAGTGTAGGTATTATTGAAATACCTGCAGTGGAGTTGTTAAGCTTGTTAAATGTCTGGTACTAGTAATCGAATGGGCAAAAACATAAGCCCAATGGGCTGAAGAAACAGATTCACTTAAAACCAGCAGAAAAAGCTTCATTACGCGTGCCATTCAGTGAAAAAAGGAAACTCAAAGACAGGGACGGGGAAAATATTTTAGACATGGGGTAGAATTAGCTGGTGATTGTAATTTGTTCTTGTCTAGATAGCTTGAATGACTGCAATTCGTACCCAAGCCGGTTTCTGAAAATAATTGTTGTTACTGTTTTTCCCCTTCCATTCACCAGAAGACTATCACCCCAGGACTTGTGTTATGAATTATATATAAAACTGGAAATAAATCCGACAACGAAAATGAACAGAGATGAAAAAACATTAGTTCTTCAGAGGATGATTTTATTTGCAGAAATGTTTAACAACGCAAAATGTTTCAGTTTTTAGACTTTTATTTGGTAAGTTACTAAATGAAATAAAAAAGATGTAAACAATTTAAAAACATTCTGTTTCTGTTGGTAGCGTTCTGTTTCAAATTGAAGTGACGTCACAAGTGTTGAAAAATTTATTGATAAAAACGTATCATATCTATCTCTCCATTTATGTTAATATTTATATTCAATTCATATCAAACACAAATAATTCTATTTACTATTATTTGCTTTATTTGGTTATATGGCATATCAACTATTGTGGATTATTTAATGCCAAATCTTATTTATAGATATTATATATGATTTGTAAACACATAGTTTGCAGATAACATTTTCAAACGATCCAGAAGCGTATTTGTTTGCATACAGTTAAATGGTTCTACATATGATTTGTGAGTCAATAGTTTGAAGGTAATCTTATTTTAAACATTTAATTATATATCGATCCGTTTTTATCAGTGTTAAACTTTTTTGTATCTCGATTGTTTATCTATCCATCTTTCTAAATACATATAAACGATGAAACTGAATTATTTTGAATTAGGGATTTGTAATTTTTCGTATCAATCTGACCCAATAAGGAGATAAACTGAAAAATCATAGTCTGATAGTATTGTAATTTGAAATTGGACAAAATTCAACAATTTCCGGAGTTTTTATTATATATGTAAACTAACATCTTGGAATCTTGAACCTACCACTGATTTTCCTCATCAACTAAAAACAACACCTTACTTTCCGGGGATATTTTACTAATAAATGATGATAATATATTAGAATTTTAAATTCATCACAAATCCACAAATAAAAATGATCATAAACATTTTACTCTCATCATAACACCAAAATAAAGAGAGGAATAATCATAGGTTTTTACTTTAGAGGTTTTAGGATTTGTACCTCAAATTTTTAAATAATGAATCTGACTATATAGAAAATTCCTTTACACATTTTCAATATCCAATTGACTATACACACAAAGAAACAGAAACAAGCACACACACACACACACACACACACACACACACACACACACACACACACACACACACACACACACACACACACACACACAGAGTCAGAGAGAAGAAAGTAGAAAGCAATTAAATTTTAAAGTACAACAACACTAAAAAGAACTAAACTATACACATACAGAGAAATGTCAAAGATTAATTGGAGGAAAGAGAAGTAGAATAACGCAAATGCACAAATACACAGAACATATTCTGGTAAAACAAAAGAAAGAAGAAAAAGATTTAAAAAAGAAAGCGAGAACTAAAATTTGCAGAAACGAAAATCTATCACAGCATTGAATAGGACCGGCAACCCTATCAAAGCGGTTACCACTATATATATTAAAGACGACACCATCGAAGTCATCAAACGCTCACTAAAGACAGAATGAAGCAAGAAACAGGTGTAAGAGCAAAATAAATTAAATGATTAAAAAATAAATCTCTTTATGAACCTCTCTATCTATCTATCTATCTATCTATCTATCTTGTGCATATTTTGGCAGCAACTTATGGTTTATATATCCCTTATCTTCTCGAATATTCGTTACTCATCCATGTTTTTATCATATTTAATGCTGAATATGTCTGTAAGTTGGTCATCTGTAAAGTCGTCTTCTTTTATATTGCAAATTTTATAATAAAAAAAACTTAAGCTTTAATATTTAGAGAGAATCAGGGAACAAATGAGAAGAAACAGGCAAAAAGTGAAAGGAGAGAAAAATTATGAGATTTGTAATAATCTAAGTTGTAAATATCTCTGGGCCAACTTAGTACAAATAAAGTAAGAAAAAATTAAGTTGACAAAGACTGTTAAATATAATTATATAGACATCAATTTTCTAGCTAGAAGCGGAGTGGATAAAGTACTCGACTGTGCCAGCGTAGTAATCGGGTTAGAACACCAGTCACACTATAACATTCATTTTCGTACTAAAATCCTTAAAAAAGGCATGAATCTTCTTATTCCCCTAACAATTACTGTTCTTTTTTAAGTATGGATTTGGCATTAAATAACCCACGAAGGTTGAGATGCCATTAAATAATGAAACCCAACTTATATCTATCGATTTAAAAACATTGGTTTCTCCTTTCTAAACATTTTGGCGTATCTTTCATCAATTTTCATCTCACGATACGAGTTTCTAAGTTTTCTGTTGATGCCGGAAGCAGAACATCTTTATTTAGTCTCGAAGTCGATAATTCTGTTTGTTTCTATATCATATCAATTGTTATACAATATGTAAAAATGTCTGTCATGCAGTTTTTTGATGGTATAAAAGCAGAAATGATTGACTGGGTTTACACCAGTCAACGCTTGTTAGATTATTTTTTTGGTTTCTTTGTTTTTAATGGCATATCAACTTTTGTAGGTTATTCAATGCCAAAGTCATTCTCCTAGAAGAACAGTAGTTGTACTATTTAACCCACAGCTGGGAGGAAAAGGGAGTTCTTACCTTTCCCAAGGGTATTTGCCCGAAAGTGAACGTAATAGCGCGACTGAAGTACTAACTATCTTACTACGATTCCGCAGCCCATCGCTTTAACCATTACACCACGAGGACACCCCTTGGATTATTTAATTCAAATGTCAGTTTTTAATGCAATAATACGGTCTCAAGGAAACAACAGCAACAACAACAATAATAAAAATTGTCGGCTTTGCTGTCCCGGCTGACCACAGAATGAAGCTGAAAGAAAGTGAAAAGAAGGATAAGTACCTCGACCATGCTAGGGAATTGAAAAAAAACTATGGAACATGCAGGTGACAATTATACCAATTGTGATTGGTGCGTTTGGAACAGTAACTAAATGATTACTAAAGGGACTTGGAGGGCTTGGAAGTTGGCGGACGAAAGAAAACCATCCAAACTACTACATTATTGAGAACGGCCTGAATACTGAGAAGAGTCCTGGAGACTTGAGGAGACTTGCTGTCGCTCAAACCCCTGTGAAAGACCATCAGCTAAAACTGACATGAAAAACTCAAATGAGTAAATAATAATAATAATAATGAATCTGTCTTGAGACGCTCAAAATTCTCTGAGATGTTGAGATACAAACAGATCACCTAATTCTGTCCAGAAGGTGATGGTGATATTAGTTGAATTGGCGCGTTTGGAACAGTTTCCCAAAGGCTTAGAAAGAGGGTAGAAAGAGTTGTAAATCGGAGGAGGACCCGAGACTATAGCAGAGTGTTAATCTCAGCCAGAATACTGAGAAGACTTGCTGTCACTCTGACTAAAGTGAAAATCCATCAGCTAACGCTGGTGTGAAAACTCACAAGGAATAATAATAATAATAATAATGATAATAAATTAAAAAGTAATCCAACACCAAAATAACAAAAATTAACTGGTCCCAACCTTGACAGTTAATATATGATAAACAATTAGTCTGACCAAAAATATAAATAAAGTAAGTAAAGTTGGTGAACTTAGTCGAGGGTGACCCGAAGGTTCCCTTTTCAATTGCTACTACCCCGAGGTGTAGGGGTGAGCGCTACTCCATTCTCTGGTTGCTCCACTTTACCCATGATCCCTATCTTATAACATTGAGTGTTAAGCAAGGCGGCATCAAGTACTATTTTTTGAGTCTTCGGTATGACTCGACCTGGGATTGAACCCAGGTCTCGTGGACCATTGGCGAACACTCTACTCATTAGACCAATGGAAAATGTTAAAATTCCGTTTCATCAATTTTTTTCTTTTCGTCTCTGTCTTAATTAATAAATGAATTAATGTGAGTGAATTTGAAATTGGTTACATGAATCTGAAATCTTTCAGTGTTCTTCATCGAAAACTTTCTAAGGAAGAAGCGAGTATAAAAAAAGAAAAATGTTATGAAAGCGAAGTAACAGCAGAAATCCTAAATATTTGGCCAAAACAGTTAAGAATAAAAGCTTATGTCCACATTTAATAATTAAAAACTAGATTATCTTAACTATGAGAACCAGCGAAAGCGCTAAGGGAGGAAAAACATGCAAGGATACACTGGTATAAAAATAAAAAAAAGAAAAAAGGAAAGAAGTCTGATAATACAACTTGAAGAGATAAATCAAAAGATATTAGCGAAAGAAGGGAGAATTAAAAGATACAAGCAATACAACAAACATTCCAAATAACGAAAGAAAATTCAACCAACATAACAGAAAGACCGAATTGATAAATAACATGAAAAAAAAATTACAAGGATTCGAAGAAGGCCGTGAGGTGGACATACGAGTGGAATCGCTCCGAGCAACATTCAAGAAAGTACCGAATTGGAAATCGCCAGACGATGATGGAAACATGGATTCTGGTTTAAAACATTCTCGTCCATCCATGATAAACTGGCTCGGCAACTGACTAAATGCCTCGAAAAAGCAAACATACTTGAATGGGTGACCAAGAGGAAAGCTACCCTGATTCAGAAAAATCCTATAAAAGAAACCATCCATAGAAACTATAGACTGATAACGTGTTTACCTATGACATGGAAGAACAGAAAAGAAGCTGCAGGGGAAAAAGAGGAACATGTGACCTACTATCAAGAGATCAGCATATCTTCAAAGAGACCAAAACAAAGAGGAAAAATGTTGCCATAGTATGGATTGACTATAAAAAGGGCCTATGGTATGGATTGATTACAAAAAGGGCCCATGGTATGGATTGACTACAAAAAGGGCCCATGGTATTGATGGACTACAAAAGGGACAATGGTATGGATTGACTACAAAAAGGGCCCATAGTATGGATTGACTATAAAAAGGGCCCATGGTATGGATTGACTACAAAAGGGACAATGGTATGGATTGACTACAAAAAGGGCCCATGGTATTGATGGACTACAAAAAGGGCCCATGGTATGGATTGACTACAAAAAGGACCGTGGTATGGATTGATTACAAAAAGGGCCTATGGTATGGATTGACTACAGAAAAGGCACATCGTATGGATTGACCACAAAAAGGGCCATGGTATGGATTGACTACAAAAAGGGCCATGGTATGGGTTAATTACAAAAAGGGCCCATGGTATGGATTGATTACAAAAAGGGCCTTGACTACAAAAAAGACCATGGTATGGATTGACTACAAAAGGGAGAGTGCTATGGATTGATTGCAAAAAGGGCCCATGGTATTGATGGACTACAAAAAGGGACAATGGTATGGATTGACTACAAAAAGGGCCCATGGTATTGATGGACTACAAAAAGGGTCCATGGTATGGGTTGACTACAAAGGGACAGTGCTATGGATTGATTGCAAAAAGGGCCCATGGTATTGATGGACTACAAAAAGGGACAATGGTATGGATTGACTACAAAAAGGGCCCATGGTATTGATGGACTACAAAAAGGGTCCATGGTATGGGTTGACTACAAAAAGGGCAATAGTATGGATTGACTACAAAAAGGGCCTATGGTATGGATTGACTACAAAACGGGCCTATGGTATGGTCTCACAAATGTGGATAATAGAATGTCTGAAAATGTCATAAGATTTCGGAAAAAAATCATAAAATTCATCATTGAAGCCATGAAAAACTGAAAAATGGAATTAATAGCATGAGGAAAAATTCAAACAAGGGAAAATCCAGAGAGACATCTTCCAGGGTGACTCGCACTTTGCCCGTCTAATTATGTAACTAATGATGTCATTCAGTTACATACTTAGAAAGTCGACTGGGAGCAACAAATTTACAAAATCCCAAGAAAAGATTTATCACTTTATGTCCGTAGATGACATGAAACTATTTGTAAAAAAATGAAAAACAAGTGAAAACTTTGATGACATCAATAAGAATATTCAACCAACCAGAATAAGAAATGTAATTCAAATCAGCTCTACTCCACTTAACAAATTGACCTTGTGTCGCTTACATGCTCATGGACAGAGATTCGTCAAAGTAGAGGAATAGATAGTGTTTGAAATAGTAGTAAATAATTCGCTTGAAAGACAACATATTTTTGGTTACTTTTTCTTTCCATCTCATTCACTAATACGAGTGAAAAGAAAATCAATTAAAAAACTAGGAAAGGGATTATTAGAGAAAAAGAATAATGCCAGGCAATGACGACAAGATCTATGTATCTCGATACGAAAAGGAAAAAAAGACTGTATAATGAAAAGAATATATATATATATTAACAAATCAAAGAAAAAATAAAAATGGATAAAAAGTAAGATAGAATTAAAAATAAGAAGTAAAAAAACTGGAGTGATTTCTATTTTTGCAGGAAAAATGTTGGGAAATGGCAAAATTCTAACAAGGGCCAAATAACAATACGATAATTCTATAAAGTGAGAGAGAGAGGGGGGGGGCTTTTCTACAATTAGAAATCCTATACTTAATAAAATAATGATGAAAAAAAGAACGAGAAAAACAACATGCGAATGAGTACACAAATACAAATAAGATGGAGAGTATAGAGACAAATCCAGAGCTTCAGGCTGAGTACATTGATGAGATAAATAGATAAGTCGAACAAGATCATAATTTTCCCACACTTTTCTTCATCTCCGAATATTGTGAAATCAAAGACTCTCTGTTTCATGAATAGATTTGAAAATCAAAGGAAATGTTGAAAGGAGAAGAACTTCGAAAGATTTCGACCCTAATTGCGTTGGCCCTGCCCGTCTTTCCTCCGGGTGAACGCTCGAGATATGAAAGTATGTACTATACATTAGTCTGGTTCGGTTTACTTTGGTTTCTTTGTTTAATGGCATATCAACTTCCGTAGGTTATTTGATACCGAAGACCTCCTTGTAGAACACTAGTGACACTATTTAACCCACAGCTGGATATTAGTCTCTCTGTGTGTATATTTACGCACATTTGTTAGTAGTTTTGCTTTTCAATACAGATATTCTATAAATGTCGATCAATCGTGCACGATTGGTCAGATGAGGATGTGTTCGTTAGCGGTGTTTTTGCGTGTACGTGGTGTCTTCAATACGTTTCTAGACTTTTTTGTACAGGCATTTAAAATTGTCGTAGACTCTTGAAAATTCACTATGTTATTGCTATACATCTTATGAGATGACTGACCAATTTTTATGATTTCAGTTTCAAATCAACAGCTACAGCAGCAGTTAGATTACACCCTAATAAAACCTGATTATTACAGCTGGTGAGTTTCAAAAATACAATCTGGACGTCAGGACACTTTAGAAGAACGGTATGCAATAAAATTGTTTTAAACGTGTTAAAAATGCCACAGAAACGTATGGAATGCTTCAGACTGCTTTTCGATTATCTTGCATGAATCGAGCATTAGTTTTTGTGTGGCAAAAGATATTCAAGGAAGGCAGGAACTCAGTGAGGAATGATTAGAGGTGTGGGAGGAGTAAGGAAGTCAATAGACCAGAGTTGATTGGCCAAAGGGTTAGGGTTAGGGTTACTATGTTGAGGTTTTAAGGGAGTTCAGGAAGATATTCCTAGGGAAGAAGCCAGCACTCTTCAAATCGGGTCAGAAGCATTTCCACCAGGACAATGCACCAGTACACAACTCCATCCTTGTCAATGTCTATTTGATCAAGATGGGCATCAAGACAGCTTGTCAGCCTCCCTATAGTCCAGACTTTGCTCCCTGTGACTTTTGGTTATTTCCTAAGCTCAGAGGCTGTCGTTATGAGACAAGTGAGGAGATGAAAGAGGCTGTGACGAAGGTCATTGACACGCTCATATAAGAGGACTTCCATGGGGCCTTCCAGAAGTTGTTGGAACGGTACAACTAGTGCATTGCAGCCGGAGGAGATTACTTGGAAGGGTACTAGAGTTTCTTGTTTGTACTATCAATAAAAGTGTCCATACAAAAAAAGGTCTAGAAACTTATTTAATGATCCTCGTAATTATGAAAATTTAAAAACCTCCTCAAGCGAGCAGGCACCCCCTTTGTATATATATACATATATATATATATATGGAGAAATGGTAGATGTCGGTGAATCTGAGCTGATGATAAAAATAAGTGGAAAATTGATAAATCAAAAACTTAAAACAGGTTTAATGGTAAAATATTTCGTTCTATGTAAACAGAAAACGTAGAAAATGTTTGGTTTGATTAAATTTTTCAATTAATTAAGAACGAAATATATCCATTAATCTCGTAGCAAGTGTTTGATTTATCCACTTTTACACTTATTTTTATTATATATATATATATATATATATGTGTGTTTGTGTGTGTGTGTGATTGATCGATTTTGATGGTTATCAAACTGTTTAGGGTTATTTTATTCCTAGATGTTAGAAAGTCGCATTCATTGTACGTTCATATTAACATTTTTTGTGCATTTGTTTCTTATAAAGAACGTCATGTGTTAAGCCCTAGGCATAAAATAACCGTAGACGTGTTGACATGCCAATGATGAACGAGCTGGAATCGTATCCGTGGCGAAAAAGTAAACTTTCCGAGCCGTCAGATGAACGATTGAAGTCGTTGGGCACATCATCAACCACAACCCTAGCAGGTCGATGAGGGCCGGTAAACGTACCACAGTCAACTATCATGAGTGAAGTGCTCGAGGACATCAAGTAAATGGCTTTTCTTCTCTTGACATGAACCATGTTACCCAGGAGTAGCTAATCGAGAATTTTCTCGATCATGTTACTCTCCGAGCTTTCCAAATTTTAATCCCCCGGGGCGAGTCGAGACGGAGAGAAACCAGAGGTTCCAAGATATCAACCACTAGATGAATGTCACCATCGTGGAGGAGATGGTTAACCGGTATGAGAACCACTTAATCAAGTCACACTATCGATTCAGAGTAAACATTGGAGCCTTTCTTGAGGCTGATTTTGGCTGATTGATTTTAACAACCAGTCTAGGGTTATTTCATGCCTAAAATTTAGGGAGTGGCGTTCATTTTTCTCTTAGAGGATTCCTACTCTTCTGCAGAAGATAGAGTCAGCATATTTTTAGCCCAGCTGACAGAAAGGCTGAATTAATTGGTTGGCTATTTTGTTTAATGGTATATCAACTCTTGTTGGTTATTTAATACCAAATCTTTTTTATATGCATGATTTTCAAGTAAATAGCTTGTTGGTAAATATTTTGTTATTATTGTTAGAACGCAAGATAAAAGTTACTTGACACTTTTGTATCACAAACTTTGTAGATAATCTTGATTCCGAGACGCATCTCTCTCTCTCTCTCTCTCTCTCTATATATATATATATATATATATATATATATACACACACTAATTTGAGGTTTACTGTTATATTGTCAGTTTAATATTCATACTTTCTCCACTCACGGATCCTCTTCGGTTTTAGCCGAATTCGGTTTTATTGAATTACTTTTATGTTTTTTTTTAACTTGAATATGTTCACGATTTTGAAAATATACCAATATTGATTTTTCCATTAAATATCTCTGTTTTCTTGATTGTATAATTTGTTCTCAATTGTTTGGCACATACTCTATAGACTTAATTATATATTCATATATAAACGCACACGGACATTTATTATATAAGTACATGCATGCAGCTTTACGCTGGACAAAAGGTATTTATTGAAGCGTGTTTCTACATTTTTATGTGTCGCAATGATCCATAGACGGCGTGCGTCCGACTACTGTAGATATCAGTTTTGCCATGTCCTCTGGGTGGTCAGTGAGACATGTTCCTTCAGTGTAATAGGATTTAGAGATGATAAGGTGGATGGTTCATTTTATTCGCGTGTCGGACCTCCGGGCTATACCGGCTGTTTTCCACCCTGGTGACTTCTGAGTCGCTTTTCTCGAATTACTGGAAAGCTATCTTCTGCGTTTTGTCTGGTGATAAACTTTGTAGTAGGGCAAGGAGGAGAGGGAGTAGGAAGAGTAGGTAATTTTGTCCGGTTATGGAAAGTGGGTGTGAAGTGAGAGGGAGAATAGGAGAGGAAGATCGGGTAGTGAGGAAGGAAAATTCACTTTAAGGAAAAGAGAGATAGAAAAAGGAGAGCCTGAGAAGTAATACCGAAGTTTTCTTACATTCTGTATTAGAGCAGAACATATTGTAATCACATCCTCGTAATAAAAGACATCTTGTGACGTATAGGCTCTTTCCTACTTTCTATGCTCATTCATTGTCTTTTCGCGCCTTTTTTGTGCTCGAAAGAAGTAAAAGAAAGAAAAGTTATTTTATTCATTACTTTTCTATAGCAAAATAAAGAAAAATAACCCATCTGCATTAAATCAAAGTTTCTATCATTTTCTTTATCGTTTTTCTTAAGTGTGAAATTACTAAAAAATAGTTATATTTATAATTAATAACATTATTCATCATTTATATTTATTAATCGGCTCATCGTCCTAGTGGGTAGAGTGTTCGCCAATGGTCCGGGAGACCTGGGGTCAATCTCAGGTTGTGTCATACCAAATACTTTAAAAATGTTGCTTGATACATCCTTGTTTAACACTCAGCAATATAAAGAACGTATTGAGGGTAAAGTGGAGCAATCCAGGGAAAGGAGTAGCGCCCTCCCTTACACTTCGGTGTAGTAGCTATTGAAAAGGGAGCCTCCTGGTCGCCCTCGACTACGGTCGCCAACTTTACTTACTTTATATTTATTATAAATAAGATTCTTATCAACAACTTCATTTATTCCGACCCGTAAGCGGGTTTAAAATATGTCAACTTCCTTCTCTGGTGAGGCTCCAGTCCAGTGGTTAGGCTCCAGTCCGGGAGCTCGTGAAAAAGCGGAGTACACCTTCGTTACCATTACAACCAGGTCTACTCAGCTGCGAAGTTGGGGTTCCATCTACAGGTGAAATAGATCTTTTACGAAATTATTATTAGTATATGGGATTACTTCAAAATCACCTGTGTGCAAATAATTTGGAGAAAAATAGTTATTTTAAACTATAATTGTCTATAAAGGATTATTGTACTAGTTACTTGAAACCTTATAATTTTGTGTAAACACATTTGATAAGAATACTTGAAACTATATAAATATGTAAAAATTATTTTTATTAGATTGAAATAATTGAAATTATATAACTGCACGTACTATTAAACGGAAAGAGTTACTTGAAACCATGAAATAACTTGAAAAAGGATTGATTTCAGCATTAAATATCCGAAAAGGTTTGACATGACGTAAACCAACCAACCAACCAACCAACAAAAAAAAACAATCTTGACTTATTTCTTCATAAAGCAACATGTGAGTATATATATATATATATTCACTCCCACTCACATGTTGCTCTCTCTCTCTCTCTCTCTATATATATATATATATATATATATATATAAAACATTCACCCAAATAGCTCTAAAGCACAGTTTTTAACAGGTTTATGATCATATAGAAATCTGATCATATAAAAATCTGACATCTCTGATAAAATAAAACTGGATTTATTCCAAGCTGTGACAGTACTACTGTATGGATGTATCACATGGATGCTAACGAAACGCATGAAGAAAACACTTGACGGAAACTATAGAAGAATGTTACATGCTGTTTTTAGCATATTCTCGAAGCAGTACTCCACAAAACAGCAATTGTGCTACTACTTACCTCCCATCTCACGACCCTGATAATCTATCTATCTTGTTCAAGTAACCTTCTTTCGCAATAGTGAAATGGAAAATTCCATTGCTATGGTAATATTCAGCTGTGAACATGATTCGTGTTACAGTAACAACGGAATTTTTCATTACTTTGAAAAGAGACAAATTTGTTGATGTATTGAAAAACGTTTCATTTTCAACTTCAAAAGTCACGGAATCTAGACCAAATGTTTATATTAATTCATCAAATAACCACAAAACAAAAATAAAACAAAAAGCAAGAAGAAAGAATAAACAGAACAAAGTGAAAAGAAAAACAAATGAACCAAAAACAAACAAACAAACAAACAAACAGAAAAAATAGAAAAACAATGATGAATCTTATTTCTATGTTTATTTCTTATCCACAGAATCACTATTTTCTTATTGATTTTTGATTAATTTCTATTCTTTTTTTAAACTTTAATTTACATGTACCTCATAATTGTAGAAATTCTTATTTATTTAATCATATATTTTTATTTATATTTTTTAAATTTGAATTATATATATATATATATATATGGAACGAATACAAAACCATCATTTACAATATATGTGGTGATAATACTGAAGGCAGGAAAAAATGGATCATTCGTTTTCACAACAAATTAATACCAAGTAAACAACTTCTGTCGTTGTTTGACCTTTTTTGGCTGGTTAACCTTCCTGTCTTGACGGACAAAAGGGTGGATGGGTAATCACACTCCTATGACTATATCTTTTGGCTAGTTCTCTTTCCTATCTTGACGGTCAAAAGGGTGGATGGGTAATCACACTCCTATGACCATATCTTTTGGCTGATTCACTTTCCCATCTTGACGGACAAAAGGGTGGATGGGTAATCACACTCCTATGACCATATCTTTTGGCTGGTTCACTTTTCCATCTTGACGGACAAAAGGGTGGATGGGTAATCACACTCCTATGACCATATCTTTTGGCTGGTTCACTTTTCCATCTTGACGGACAAAAGGGTGGATGGGTAATCACACTCCTATAACCATATCTTTTGGCTGGTTCACTTTTCCATCTTGACGGACAAAAGGGTGGATGGGTAATCACACTCCTATGACCATATCTTTTGGCTAGTTCACTTTTTCATCTTGACGGACAAAAGGGTGGATGGGTAATCACACTCCTATGACCATATCTTTTGGCTGGTTCTCTTTCCTATCTTGACGGACAAAAGGGTGGATGGGTAATCACACTCCTATGACCATATCTTTTGGCTGGTTCTCTTTCCTATCTTGACGGAAAAAGGGTGGATGGTTAATCACACTCACATGACTAACTCCTTTGGCCAGTTTACTTGACGGACACTCGAGTGAATGGATACTCATTTTCCCACGACCACCTCTTTTGGCTGGTTCACCTTCCAATTTGACGGACAAAAGGGTGGATGGATAATTACACTCTCATGACCACCTTATTTTCGTCAGTAGCAGTCGAGAATTGTTACTTTTTTGTGAACGTTGACAGACAATTAGCTATCCTTCAATTAATTTCTTTAAGCTTTATGAATCTTTGCGTGTATGAAATAATTTGGGGCCCCGAAATGGCTATCGTAATAGGAAATACAATTCAGCTTCTGTTTCTTGAAATCTTGGAGGAAGCTGTTTGCCTTTCACTTGGTGCTCATGTCTTTAGAAATGTTTAAAATCAACAGTTCTTCCCCACCCCTTGCAGCAATAGGTAAATAGTAGAGCAGATTGGGTTCTTTAGCAACTAATCTAGAAGAAGTAAAATACTGAATTCAAACCAACTTTATTTCACTTAAAGATTGACCTTGTGTCATATCCTATACGTAGTTGAGGGGATCGGTAGAAGTGTAAAATAAATGTGTATAAATGAATTTCCTAATGAGTGAAGGGAATAAAATGAAGTAAATCTTTTACATTTTTCTTCGAAATGACAAACATCATACACAAAAAATTTACAGGTTTATTTGATTAAGTAATACAAAATAAGAATTGTGATCTATTTATCTATTTCTAAAAGATACAATGTAAATTTGTATTTATTGATCACATAACCTGCTTTCAAAATAGAAAAATTTGATACTTTGATGTTATTATAACATAAGATGACGGACAGTTAATATAAATATCGGTAAATATGTTATTTAAAAGTTGTCTCAGAGAAATTCAAATATATCCATGATTTTTTACGAGATATATCTTGGTAGACTACTCTATAGATACACCCTGTCGAGGTGGGGTGGGGGCTCAGAACAGGCTGATTGTATACTTTACAGAGGAATAAGACCCCTCTACTCACCAAAATGAGTTTCTTCGGTATGACATTAAATTGCATCTAATGGCGAGGTAGCTGTTCTGGAGATCTAGTGATTGTAGTGTACCAGTACTCCCAATTCCACTCTGACCCGGATTGGCAGTACCTGTTAGAGTCTAATTTATGGGTCAAATTTATTAGATATGATAACTTGATATGGCATAACTGTATGGATACAAAAAACAAAACAAAAACAAAACGCAGGCACAAAACAAAACTCTTAAGAATCAACGATACAAAAACATGAGCGTACAATAAATGTAAATCCTTAAAATTTAGGCATAAAATAACCCTAGACGTGTTGATATGGTGTTAAAATCAATCAATCAATCAATTAATCAATCATATTACACATTAAATATCTCTTTGTTGCCGGCTCTTTCACATTTTGTTTGTCTTTCAACTTTTATACTTCAGCCTTCTTCCTTCTTTGCGTCGCATCGTGTTCTTTCTCTTTTTTTGGTTTTTCTTTGTCTCAACACTTTTTTCTTTCTCCTTCTCATGCTTTCTTTCTTTCTTTCTTTCTTTTTTTTTCTTTCTTTCTTTCTTTCTTTTGTTTACTTGAGTGATTCGAAATATTTCCCGTCAATTGATGCTACTGCTTTCACAATTTGCTTGTATAACTAATTTCACAAACTCGAACCAGCAGAGAAGCGGAATGGCTGATCAATATGAAAAGCTTAATTTATGATAGGTACTATCCTAGTATTTATATAAAAATCAATTTTCAGTCATCATAATATGCGTGTAAGAATATGGAAATATACATACCTTCTAACATTGTTTTACTTATTTGTATGGTTACAGTAGAAACTCCATATCAACAGAATTACCAATCACAAATAAGTGAAAACTAATCAGCAAAACTTTCGTGTTCAAAACTTTCCTGTTTAAAAGGTTTATTAAACTAAAACTAAATCAACTTCGCTAAATATATTTCAAAGTAATAAAGCTTTATGAAATGTGGTAATGGTGTATAGTAAAATAGAGTTCAATCTAAAATACTGCTTGTGATATATATATATATATATATATACACGAGTCAAATAGATATATTTGAAAATTGTTAATATTTGATAGGAATAATTAAATTATATTACTATATTCAAATTATTTGTATTAAGAATATTACTTGAAGCTATAATTACTTACATCATACTATTATTATTGTTGTTGTTATTATTGTTATTAGTAGAAGTAGCAATAGCAGCAGCAGCAGCTACTTGAAACAATATAATTACTTGAAATACTTGAAACAGTGTCATCATCATCATGTCGTGCCGCCAGCACGGATATCCCTGACCCTCTCTTGCCACTTCTCCTTATCGTTCATCGCCTTTGGCAAGTCTTCAGGGCTACATCCCGTATCCTCACAGAGCTGCTGTGTGTATGTTCGAGCTGGCCGTCCTGCTTTTGCTCGGCCACAAGTGGAGGTTCATCTAACTTGTATAGTTTTCGTGATGGGAGGTAGGTTGCCGTATAGTTGGTGCTTTGTGGGGTGTTGCCTCAAGGACTTGTTCAATATTGCTCGCAGCATTCTTGTATAATTTTGTCAAGCTTTTTCTCCAGCCGTTTTGTAAGCGTCCAAGTAGTGCATCTATACAGCAGTATCGACATGACTGCTGCTTGGAAGAAACTGCGTTTCGTTTTATCCGTCAGGTCTGACTTCCATATGATCGATAGCTTATCGATAGCTGTGCATGCCTTCGTTAGCCGCGTGTCGATATCTTTTTCGGCTGATGAGACACTGCTTCCTAGGTAGGTGAACTAGTCTACCAGTTTCAGAGATGTTCCGTCTTGTCTGGAAATGTTGCCTGTTTGATTAAAGCACATGTATTCAGTTTTGTGTGCATTGACATGGAGGCCAATGCCTGAATTGTGTGTAAATAGTTACTTGTAGCTATAATTGTTTACTAATGATTATCACTAGTACCTAGAAACCATATAATTGCTTTCTCCACCGAAAAAAAAAAATGAACGAAAAATATTGATTTTCACCCTATATAACTACATACCAATCATAAGAATTAATTCACCTAGTTCAGCTTTATAACTGTTTAATCTATAAATCAAAGAAATTTTCTAAAATCAAATTACGTTATCAAATAAAGTTTTAAAATGTGTTGATTCCTACTGTGAAAATATTTGAAGATCACTAGTATATATGGTTCGGATTTCACCATCCACTAGAGATCTTAAAGCCTATCTGTTACCGATAACAAAGTTTTACTGCATATATATCATATGGCGTTATGATATTCGAGCGGATAAACTGATAAAACTGAGAGTAAAACATACTTAGGTGAGAGGACAGTATTTCACAAAATTATATTCACTTGATCAAAGGTAAGTCACTTGTTATTAAACAAGAAAACTCGGTCCTGTTAATCTAACATGGCGAACAAGCGAACATCCAGACAGTAAACTGCCTGCAGGAAAACAGGAAACGTTGAATTGAATTCAGCGATACGCGCTTGCGCAAGCGCCGTATAACCGTGCTATCTTCCATAACCTTTAGCTTAATTCTAAACAATTGGCCTGGGGGCTTAATCTTAGGCTAGTCTTTTGAAGCCTGGCGCGTTTCGGCAATTGACACGTTTCCACCGGGTGCTGGCAAATCTAACATGGTTAGTAACTGAGAAATTCGTTTTTTGTTGTTGTTTCTTCTTCTTTAGTTTACGTTTTCTAAGACAGAGGGACACTGACATTCACTCACCCGGACGCATGAACAGATAAACTCAGGTAACGAATGAAATGAGATCAACGGACAATTCTAATAAATTGCTTACTGGCATTTTAAAAGTGGCCCGGAAAACCCATGAAGGTGAAAGGTGGTTCATTAATTAATATATAAAGCAGTGAGTAATCAAAGAGATTTTTCTACAGAGATCAAAATCAGTTTTGGACGAGTTCAGAGAAAAAAGACGAATATATTTAATAAAATATTTTTTTGTTTCAGTCAAGAAGGACAAAAGGAGTAAAAATGTCAAACGCTGCAAAATAAAAGGATAGCATAATATAATTTTTGCTTATATATATTGTCATTTTAAACAAGAGATCTTAAGTATCTGTAGAATGCTCATAAAGAAGTTATTTTCCAGCTAGTTTCTAAAGATGATGATATAGAGTTCGATTTTCAATGTTTTAGTCGATTCATCCATTTACGCTATAGAACAGTGGTCCTGAAACTTATTGCTAAGGGCTTCATGGTGTCTGCCAACCATTCTATTGTATCTGACATACACTTGTTGCTATTAATATTTTTATTCATTCATTTTTTTATACCCACCCTTCCTGCAATGCCAAGAATACACCACCTACATCCCCTAAAGTCAGTCCCTTACAAAAAAAGTCTCCTGGATAAAACACTAAACTTTTCCCTATGTTGAGTCTCCAGTGCTGAGAAGTGTGAAGTTAATTTTCATTGGCATTACTTCTAAGTCCACTCTGACCCGGAGTGATAATACCTGTTTAAGGTTCTGTGTACGGGTCAAATAGATCTCTTAGAAAATTATTAGTGTTAGATAGGAATATTGAAGTCATATAACTGTGTATAATTTTGTGTATTATGTGAAGCAATAAAAATCACGCGATTATCTGAATTTTCGAATTGTTATTTGAAAGCATATAATTCTATATAAAGAATTGTTACTTGAATCAATGCAAACTCAGCGGTTCTTCTTTGAAATCTATCAACTTCGAAGCAACAAAAAATAATTACAGATGAAATCATTTGTCCTTTGACTTTGGTTGAATTTAATTCTAACTGAAATCATTATTCATAATGATTATTTTAACACATTAACTTTAATAGTTTTCTTTATTTTCATGTCTGAAAATATTTATTTAGATGTTCATAATAAAATGTCACACAAAGAAAAATTGTGGCTTCTTCGGGCCCATGAAAATCAGCCTTAAAAACAAAAAAATATCTTTTCAATAATATGACTCAGACGAATATATTTCTAGCTGAAATAATTGAAATAATCTTTAAAAATCTTCCTCTTTCGAAAAAAATTGTTTTAACTTAATAGCTAAATCTTGACTGTAAATATTTTTTCTTTTTATTATATTATTTGAGGGGAATTTAATATTACAACATCACACCCAAAATATTCAATTCACATTTTAGTTCTATGCGTGCTTGTGTGTGCGTGCGTTTGTTGGGGTGGGGGTGATCAAACTCGCTTACTACCGATGTCGCAGCACACGTTTCACAAAGAACACAACACTAAGGAGATAAGAATGCAGAATTTACGCCCACGTAAATCTTATGCTACGTGGTAACTCTCTACTCAAAGACAACAGTATTTAGCCGTTGAAATTATGATATCATACGCTAACCTCACCCAAGCATCCATTCCTGTCTATTGAATTAATTCTAGGATTTTCCAAAGACAACCCTAGAGTTATTGTGAAATCTTATATTCCCATATCTTACTGCAATAATTATTTTAATGATTTTTTGTTACGAAACAATCTGAACACTCGAAGGGAGATATTAAGCATAAATAAAAACACCCCCCCCAAAAAAAAACATGTTGCCACAAGTACTGACTTGCATCCTGGTTAAAGGACATTACTTTTGATATGAAGAGTAAAGTTAAAATGGAATTAGCAACTATTTGTAATTTTTGGTTTTTAATAGATTTTAGATTTGAATTACTTTCAAATGAAAAAGTAAAAACGAAATTTGAGAGAATACATACAGGGTGGAACGATAAAATTGTCGTCCTAAAGAAAACAACACTACAACTTTATTTTAAAACTTTTATTGAAAAAATCAATTCAGGTAACTTGATTATGTAGTAGAGCTGACATTTATCTAATGTAGCCGCCTTCAGCCTTAATCGCCGCCTCGATACGGATCCGAAACTGGGAATGTGCCTTTTCCACAAGCGCCGGCGGGAGCTCGGCGAATACTCGGTGGATGGCGGCGATCAGGCTGGCTTTGGTGTTGTGGGAGGTCATGTTGGTGATGTTCTCGACGTATGACCAAACGAAGTAGTCCAGCCGGTTCAGGTCGGGGGAGAGGGCAGTGAGAGAAGGGTACCAAGTCGTAACACTCCTTCTGAAGCCAAGTCTGGGTCTCTTTGGACTTGTGGGCCGGCGCCGAGTCCTGCTGCCACACCCAGGGTTTGCCACCGGCCACCTGATTGCACCAGGGGATCACCACACTCTTCAGCATATCCAGGTGCACTTTGGTGTTGACTTTCAAGCCGACTTCGAAGATGTGAGGTGGCATGATGTGGCCATCACTTGAAACCACATCAAAGACCATAACCGTAGCCGGAAACTTTGTTTTCATTACCATGGGCATGTCCCTGTCATTCGTGGCCATCCAGATTTGCATTTTGAGGGTGCTGGCTATGGTCCTGTTGTCATAACTTGGCTCGGTAGAGAGCATGAGTTGTACCGCGGCGCAACTCCGATCTCGCTCGTTGAACATTGTGTCACTTTCAGACATGATAGAAGGCTCCTATCGCTCTTGGGATTTGTACACAACTGGCCAACTAGTAGATGGTCTGCAACAAAAAAAGAAAAAAAAAAAAGAAAAAGAAAACCGGTTTTCATTAAACGGAAATGGAATAATGTCTTTTCTAGGGGAACAATTTTATCTTTCCACCCTATATATATATATATATATATATATATATATATATATATATATATATATTGGTCATCATTAGCATAATGGTAAGAATTATCGCCAATGGTTCGAGAGACTGGGATTCAATCACTGGTCGAGTCATACCAAAGGCTCAAAAATGGTATTTGATGGCTCCTTGCTCAACACTCAGGATCATAAGGTTCGGATCAAGGGTTAAAGGAGATCCACGGAAAGAAGTAACACCCTAACTTACACCATAGTGTAGTAGCTATTGAAAAGGGAGCCTTTGGGTCGTCCTCAATTACGGTCAGCCAACTTTCTACTTAATTATATCTAGGAGTAATGGAATGCATAACGCGCGACAATAATTTTATATTTTAGGTTTTAAACCTGCTTTTCTACCACACCATTAAAAATTTCCCAACCCTAACCTTACAGAGTTTGTTTTTCTCATGATAACTAATAACTTCTCATCTCTAAAAACATCCAAATAAGACGAACAAAACACATAGGACATTTATAAGTGACGTTCTCCAATGGACCCCTTCACATGGATGGGCCAGTGTTGCTCGACCAACAAGAACTTACCTAAAACAGCTCTGTGATGTCACAGTTTATAGTATGAAAGACCTGCCGCGAGCAAAAGATCATAAGGACAGAGAGAGAGAGAGAGAGAGAGAGAGGGGATGGGGGTGGGAAATTGGGATATCCGTGCTTTCAGTGCAACTTGAGGATGAGGATGATAAATGCATATGAGTGCTTGTGTTTGTGGCAAAAGTAATAGGGAAGTTTACCTTCTGTTATGTTGTTATTGACTGTCTTACAAATTCATTCCCAAGCGATTAGCGTAACATTTACCTCGTTAGGAACTGTGTGAGTTTAATTTTGCTCTAATGTCTTTGGGAAAGTGATGAATCTATCACTTTTCCCCTAGCAATGGATAAATAGTAAAGTAGACTAGGTTCTTTAGTCAACCAGTCGAGGAGAAGGAAAACTCTGACTTCAAATCAACTTTAGTTCGTTTAAAAATTGATCCTGTGTCACATTCTGTCCATGGTGGAGGGGTCGAATAAATACATACTTCATTTTCCACGTTTTTATGTGTTATTTATTAAGATTTGTTATGACGTAGAGCCAAGAGCACGAGGTGCCCAATGAGGATCAAATTAAATAGTAATAATATATGAGACCAGCTAGATGACAATTAAACCACGACAAGGCGTATATATATATATATATATATATATATATATATATATATATATATATATATATATATTAGTTACGCCCATATAAGCACTCAAAACGTGAAGAAAAATAGTTTGACAGGGAAATGTGCAATCGACAGACAAGATGAAACGTTGGAACGACAACCAATGATACGGTGATGATTAGCTCACATGTGTATATAATGTATATTTAAGCCTCTAATGCGGGCTTAGTGAGGCCAGCACGTGTGTGTAAGGTGCCGGACCATCCATCGCCGCGAGCCGATTCGGCTATCTTGTCACTTTCCAACGTAATCTTCACAGCGATCTGTGATATAAAGCGGCGAGGCAGGCCGACGTTATGGCCACTAAATCCCTTGCTATCCTTGCATTCATCTATTAAACGTCAGACAGCAGTGTTGCACTCAGCTGCGTCGGTCGACCGGCTGACATAACTCGCTACGCACGGGAATTAATTTCGGCAAACGTGATTTTGACAATCCCATTAGTATTATTGGGTCCTGAAGAACAATCGACGTATTTATTCCGCACTTATTCGTCATAATCACCTTGCTCACCGTTCCCGCCACCCAGCACGCACTCCCGCCAAAAACTGTGATCATTATTCCAGCCATCTTCACTATCTGTGTGTTATTGCCAGTTGTGACAATTCATCTCTTTATATTTATCTATAAATCATCTCTGCTTACATATTCTCTTTTTAAGCAGACGCACACACACCCATGCATGGGAGTGGATGTACACACAAATTAATATATATCTCACCATGGAGCAATGGTTAGCAGGTTGGTCACACATATCATTACTATTGGGCTTCCTACATTTTTGTGACGGTTAAGCCTAGTTTAAATGCAAATAATGAAAAAGGCGGTTGAAATTTTGAAACAATATATATATATAGTATTTCCCATAAATAATACACCTCTAATCAAAACGGTTATCATTAGGTATTACTGATTGCCAAACTTGGCAGCATTGAAACTTTAAGCAAGAATTTTATTTCTTATGCTTATTTTTTAACTGCTATATATTCATATTCTAGTTGCTGAGTTTAAAAGCTATTGAGTTTGGTAATAAATAATATCTTATGATATTCGTTTTGGTTGTATAATATTCCACTTGAAACAATTAAATCTTTCTGTCTTTTGTTTCGACGAAAAGGATTTTTTTCTGAAAAATTGTTTGTGTGTACTTATATATATATATATATATATATATATATATATATATATATATATAACGGATAATGTTCTAAGATAGATAGTCAATCGTCATATTCTATTTGTATTTTAAAATTTGGTAAACTATTAGCCATGCTTAGCCAGCAAAAATAAATTAAGATTAACCTTACGTAATAATTCTAAGCGAATGCAGTAAACTGACATAGATGGAATACAAGACTCACCATGACTGGGTGGAAAAGGTGATCCAGAGGGAACTGTGCAAGACATTGAAATTTGTCCATATTACTTAATGGTAGATGCACAAACCAGAATGTGTTCGAGAAAATGAGACCGATACAATTCTCTGGGACTTTGAAATACAAACGAATCACCGAATCCTGGCTAGAAGACCAGACTTAGTGGTAAATATGGAGAAAAAATAATTAGTGATCTAGTGGATTTTGCTTTTACAGTAGAATATTGAGTGAAAATGAAAGGAAGCGAAAACACTGACAAATATTTGGATCTTACCAGAGAATTGAAAAAGCTGTAGTTTGTGCGCTAGGAACGGTCCCTATTGGCTTAGGAAAATGTCTCGGGGGGAATTGGAAATTCAAGAAAGAATCGAGACCATACAGAGGGTGGGATCTTACTCTATCATTGCTCTTGTTATATTTACTTTGCTCTATGATTTGTCAGTTTCCATCTCCTAGTCTTTCTTCAATTCGTTCTTTTTTCACGTCTTTTCTTCTTCGCTTGTCTCGTCCTGTTGACTCGGTCTCTCTGTTAATGTTTCCTTCATGTTGCCATCCAGTGTTCTTAATCATAAAGGCGGAATGACAACACGACTCCTATTTAATGTGTACATTTTACCTTTTATTTACTGACGACATTTTTTCATTAATCGTTCGGTCAAAAGATGGAGTGTTCGACCTTTCAGATCAAGTATTTTTCACCAAATGACAAACTCCAGAATCGTTTTGGTCACCTGATTGAAACTATGCAATGAGACTTGTGGTCTCAGATTCACCTGGAGTTTAACGGCAGTCGATCAAACTCGTTGAATTTTTTATATCTTTCAAATCAGCATTTAACTTAATGGCTCAGGACTTAATTTGAATGTTACCCTACATAAAGCTTACGAGGATCATTAAATAAGTTTCCAGACTTTTTTCGTATGGGCACTTTTATTGATAGTACGCACATGAAACTCTAGTCCCCTTCGAAGTAAGCGTCTCCAGTTGCAATGCACTTATTGTACCGTTCCAACAACTTCTGGGAGGCCCCATGGAAGTCTTCATGTGTGAGCGTGTCAATGACCTTCGTCACAGCCTCTTTCATCTCCTCAATTGTCTCATAACAACAGCCTGTGAGCTTAGGGAATAAGCAAAAGTCACAGGAAGCAAGGTCTGGACTATAGGGAGGCTGGGGAACTGTGTTGATGCCCATCTTGGTCAAATAGTCTGTGACAAGTATGGAGTTGTGGACTAGTGCATTGTCCTGGTGGAAATGCCTCTGACCCGATTTGAAGAGTGCTGGCTTCTTCCCTAGGAATCTCTTCCTGAATGCCCTTAAAACCCCAACATAGTAACCCTAACCCTAACCCTTTGGCCAATCAACTGTGGTGTATTGACTTCCTTACTCCTCCCACACCTCTCATCATCTCTCACTGACTCCCTGCCTTCCTTGAATCTCATATGCTACTCAAAAACTGATGCTCGATTCATGCAAGATAGTCGAAAAGCAGTCTGAAGCATTCCATACGTTTCTGTGGCATTTTGTCCAAGTTTAAAACAGAATTTCATTGCATATCATTCTTCTAAATTGTCCTCACGTCCAGATTGCATTTTTGAAATTCACCAGCTGTGACAATCAGGCTTTAGTAGGGTGTATTCCAATTCCTGTTGTAGCTATTTATTTGAACCTGAAATTATAAAAATTGGTCAGTCATCTCATAAGATGTATAGCACTAACATAGTGAATTTTCAAGAATCTACGACAATTTTAAATGCCTGTACAAAAAAGTCTGTAAACTTATTGAAGGCCCCACGTATTATGTAACAAAGAGGTGAAAGTAAATACAGGTCAAAATTATCATTAATAAAGATTATAATCGCATCCACTTTTATGTTTGATAATTGAATTGTTACTTAACACTATGTATATTTTTACCAACCCAACCCTCGCCATGGGCAAAAAGCAACAGGAAGCCAAATTTTAAGCTGAGTAAAGCTGGTTTGAATTTAGAGTTTTCTTTCTCTAAGACTGGTTGCCACATCAAGGTTAAAGAATTCAGTTCGCAATACTATTTATGAATATGCTAGTAGAATTAGAGAACAGATGGATTCATCACTTTTCCAAATGTATTTGCCGGAAGTAAAATACAAACAGCCTCCTACAGGATTTGAACTCAGGTCACCGATCCCATTCCTATGAGAATTATCATTACACTTTGTGTGTCTCCAATATAAATAAGAATTGCTATATAAGATTATTTATGCTTTATTTTGGCAATTAAAATTATATCAACTCGTTCATTGTTAACTTGGAAAATTGATACGAGTATGTGTTTGTTTTTGTTCACTTAACTCTGATGAATAAGTAAAAAAGTAAAGTTATCTCCCTTTAGTCGAGGGCGACCATAAGGCTCCCTTTTCAATAGCTACAACACCAAGTTGTAGGGATGGGCGCTACTCTTTTCCCTGGATTGCTCCACTTTACTCTTGATAAGTACCTTATATTGCTGAGTATTAAGCTAGGAGGTATCAAGTATAATTTTTAAAGTCTTTGGTATGACACGACCTGGGATTGAACCCACGTCTCCCGGACCATTGACGAACACTCTACCCACTAGGCCAATGAGCCGGTATGACTCTGATGAATAGTAGCTCGTATATAATTCTAGCTTTTTTATAGTTCCCCCTCATCATCATTTGTTCTGGGTCGAAACTCATTTAACATGTTTTGGGAAGGTTTAACCTGGCAGAGACTATCTCTCTTCAGGTCAATAAATGGTTTGAATTCAAAATTTTCTTTTTCTAGGCCCGTTGTCTGACCAAGGTTAAAGAGTCCAGTTTACCTTACTATTTAGCCATAACACCAGGGGGAATTGATGGGTTCATATCTTTCCCAGGTGTATTAGTAATATATGAATTATAAACAGCCTCATCTAGAATTTGAACTTGGCTAGCTGTGTCCATTTTCTATGACAATAACCATTGTTCCACGAACACCACGAGTGCATCCACCGCCACGTGTGTATCCACCACCACGAGCACCCTCATTTTATACAATTACTTTTATTTAAAAAATGTATTGAATCTTGAAAAAATGTAATTGAAACAATAGTTTTCTTACTATTGCAATCAAAAGATTATTTCTATTTCAGGTATCAAGTAGTTTTTTATCATTAAAAATCATTGAGAAACTGTCGTTTTAGCATTATTATTATTATTATTATTATTATTCGTTATTTCATCCGTGTCAAACATCAGTGGTTCTATATTATTATATTCCAGCTTTACTTATAACTTCTATTCAACTAAGAGATGTTTCTCTTAGCCATTCCTTGCGCGACCCACGGCATTATGTGGTCAAATACTTGCCTTTCACGCCGACCTCGCCAAACGAAGACGCCAACTTGACCGATGGCATAGATGTCGAATGTCACGTGACGACTTGGCCAACTCTAAGAAGCTTGCAAAACAGGCTTGGCAACACTTGGAGATTTGGGTCCCGGCTCACCTGATGCCCGTTCTGATCCGGTAACGTTTAATCCTATTCTCGTTTACGCGCCAACGAGATTAGCGATGAGAATAATCAGAGTCGTTGGACGGATTTTCGTATTACTTGCGCCCAAGAATAAAATAATTGCCTTCCTATGACATTTTTCTTTTTCTTAGCTCTGCCCCCAAATTCGATTATGATTTGGAGTTTTAACCATCATAAAATCTTCAGCTTTTGTTGTCAATCAAATATATAGTCTGTCATACAATTTGCAAATGATGCCCTCTATAGTGGGAAATATATAAGCTGAAGAGACCCGAGCTTTCATTATCAATTAACCAATACTAGCTGAAGTACTCGTCTACGCCGGGTAAGAGGTCATGATTCGAATCCCAATTGGTTATTTACAATCTTTGCTATCAATAAAAGATTTCGATCGAACGATTATAAACAGTAAATTGTTGCTATAAAATGGAAATCAATATAACACAAAAAATAAATTTACAAGTGTTGAGTTAATCTTGTCCTTCTTAGTTTGATTTTTCATTTTTATTAAGTGACATTTATTACATTTTTGCTCTCATTGATATCGTTTCGTTTGGTTTCTTTGATTTAATGACATTTCAATCTTCGTGGCTTATTTAATACTAAACTTATATTTGTAAAACAATTCAACCCATAGGAGGTAAGTGTAAAGGGATACCTTAGGGTGTAATTCAAGAAGGGATCATAATATATTGAGTAGAATCCGAAATTGCTTACTATGATATCACAGTTCAGCATATTAGCCATTGCGCCATGGACCTCACTCCTCGACATTGTTGTGTATACGTTCCCATATGAAAATTCGTTAGGAGCATATAATTTTCGGTGCAGAAAATTGCACTTTCATAATGGAATTTATCAGTCAGTCTTACGTAAAGTTAGGCGGGTTTTGATCCCAGCTTGAAGCGTACTGAATGACAATATATATATATATATATATATATATGAGAGAAAAAAGAAGGCAGCATGGCAAATTACATTGACATATTTTGGTATAATGTTGATAACACCAAGTAAATTTTCCACGTGTCCTCGTGGTGTAATGGTTAAAGCGATGGACTGTTCGTACTCCAGTCGCGCTATTACGTTCACTTTCGGGCAAATACCCTTGGGAAAGGTATGAATCGAATTATTCTCCCCCCAGCTATGGATAAATAGTAGGACGGACTAGGTTCTTCAGCCTTGGTGAGGCAACTAGTCTAGGAGAAGGAAAACTCTGAATTCAAACCTGTTAAACTCCGCTTAAAAATTGACCTTGTGTCATATCCTGCCCGAGCGGAGGGGTTGGTAAATAGTACCAAGTAAATTTTCCATGTTAGTACCTATGAAAATCATCATCATCATCATCATTTTTTTCAAGTTGTGCTGACAGCACGGATTCCCTTCACACACACACACACACACACACACAGAGTCTCTCTCTCTCTCTCATCAATCGTTCCTAATGATCATTGCTTTATCCAGCGGTATATTCGTGCTTCCTGCATCTTTTGTAGTTTCCGTGAAAATGAATTGGAGGTGCCACTCCCTCGTATTTTCCACCTTCTTTCTTTATTCTATTTGTTGTTATTCTTTAAAGTTTAATTCCTCACACATTTTACCCGATTCATTCGGTAGTTTTTTTCTTCATCTTCAAGCGACAAAGAATCCTGATCTGATTCCCAGAAGCACCGCAACCCCCTTAAGATTATTATTTAACTTACATTTGTAATCGCGGAAGAGACAACTAGTTGTTCGTATCTCCTTTTTCATGCTCTATTGACACTCTCTCTGATATGTGAATAAACACGAGCACCTGTTGCAAGCTTTTATGTTTTCCGACTTGTCGAAAAAAGAGAGCGATGGAGCTTTCTTCTCTATATTGGGTTTTCACAAGAACTACAACAGATACGGGAAACACATTTATACCACTGGATAGAACAAGTTTTCAATTACAAGGCATCATTTTCCCAACTTAGCCACTGCTGTTGACTATGTATTTGGCAGTGCTCGTAAAAATCTGCACTATTTGAGGTGAGTCCCATTTTCAAAGCATTTTGTCACTAAAATGTTGTAGTCCCTTTTTTATCGGCTCGATTCGTGAGGCGCACTTCATTTCGTGGATTGATAGCGATGGTGAACGTGCCTTGTCACCCACATCAATTTCGCTATGGTTGAAACGCATTACCCACCGACTAATTGTGTGCATGACGGAGATAACTATGAAATGTAAATTAGAATCTTTCTCTTTTAAACAAAACAGAAGTATCATGGAGTGTGGTTTGAACGAGAACCTAATGTGTTTACGTGTTGTCCCAATGAATTTAAAAATTCATTATATTTCAATTCGATAAGACCTGCCTGAGGCGATGAACGATAGGGAAAAGTCGCGAGAGAGGGTCAGGGATATCCGTGCAACCAGCACGACATGATGATGATGATGATGTATATATATTGGTTCAAATGGGGACCAGCCTCCATAAATTCAGAGCCTTCACTTTTTAACCTGTTTTATTTAAATTCATTTTATAGTTCAAATATTGAGATATTGTTTTGCATTTTTTTTGCATAAAGCATTGTATTTTATTGATTTAAAATACTTTTAATTGAAAAATTGAATTATATATATATATATATATATATATATATATATATATATATATATATAAGAATGAGAAATTAAAGCTCAAAAAGTGTCCAGTAGTTTGGAAGTAGAGCAAATTGATAAATATCAAATATAAAAACTTGCAAAAAAAGAAAAAAGAAAATAAAAAAAAATCCCAACTTACAACTCGAATTTTATGAATGTCAAGGGAGGCAGCAAAATTAGATAAATAAAAAGTTAGTTCCTTATTAATTCCATTTTGTTGGAAAAAGGAAAACTTTGTCAACTTTTATATCTTATATATATGTATAAATAGGTGCCTCGGTGTCTAAATTACGCTAAAATAAAAATAGCACAAATACCTCAGTTTATCAGAGATATCAACTAAAATTACATGAAAATATCTTGAAATACTAAAGATTAAATTTATTCAAAGAAATCACCATTGAGTATAACATGGCCTTCAGACAAATTTGAAATCTCCTGCAAGCCTTTCCGAAGATCTTGTTTAAATTGGTAAATGTTGCCGTTATCATTGCTTTCAGTTCAACTATGATGTTGCCTTGAGTTTTGTTGGTGTCTTGATCAACTGCACCCAACACATACTCAAAGAGATTGCTAACTAGGGAGTTTGACAGTCAGATGTTAAGGCTAATGTAGTCACAGAAATTTTTCTCACAACCAAGATTGGGTCCTCCTGATTGTGTGACACGGCGCTGTGTCTTGTTAGGAGATGTAAGGTCTTCCAGCAGCTGATATCTACATCCAGGCTAGTACTACCTCCTCCATGCACTTGATGTAAATCTCTGTGTTGAGTCTGAGACCACGTGGGAAGATGAATGGAGGCATATCCTCATCATTCATGGTGACAAGCCCAAATATCATGATATTAACTGGATGTTTGTTTTTCATCAATATCGGCACATCTTGTATGGACATAGCAAGCAAACAGTTGTTTTGAGAGATTGTGTCAGAATCCTCATCAGAAGAAAACCAAAGCATGTTCAGCTGGAGGAGAACTAAAGTTTATTCAAAAGGTTTTCGGAGTAATCTTTCCTCTTACCCTTCATAACCGGTGATAAAATTTAGCTCTTTTTAATATTGCTTGAAAAATACCAAATTTCTTCATGTACTAGCTACTTGACGATGAGAAATTCAGAGACTATCATATCCCTGGCTATAGACCTGATTGACTTGCTGAGATAGTCGTCAGTGATGATCTAGATCTCAGCAATGAGTTCGGTAAGTTCTTTTCTTATCAGATTGTCAGCCAAACAATGTGAAATCTTCGTATTGGATCTTCCAACTTGAATACAAAGCAGTACAGCATGCCGTTTAGAATTTTCTGTTGGATTGAATTACGTCATAGTGCTGCTTAACTCATAGACAATACCTAATTGACTCTAGTTTGCTTTACAGGAGACAAAAACTGAAGTAAATCAAATGCATGCGCGAAATTAATAATTTAGAATAGTGACTATTTAGTCATCACACCTTGTATATACAAATTAATTATATGGTTAACTATTCTTATAAATAAATTGTGTTTAATATCAGTGACAGAGCATGTCTGAAGGTTGACTGAAAGTTTATAGGTTGATCAAGATATTTTCATGGAAAGTGACCAAAGGAGGTTTATTTTTCAGCATAGTTTCCCTGGTGGTTTACACACTTCTTCCATCGGTATTGCAAGGCTTGGGTTCTATTGGAAAAAGGTCATCAACAGCAGATATCACACCATCATATGAATTTTTCAGCCTGGGAAACTTACAGGCCATTCTCCAATATCCACGTTAGGATAGCGTAGACACAAAGTCAGTGACACTTAGTGAGTAAATTGATCTGACTCTGTATCCTTATATATATATATATATATATATATATATATATATATATATATATTCTATTGAGCTTTCCACACGTGCAGATACTGCGAACAGTTCCTAGACTGATGTTCCAAGGGGATACACTTTGACAGTGCGTACAAATACAGGATACAGAAATAGTAATCCATAATTGTCATTTTTTAAGAGTGCTATGCTTGTAAAAAGAAGAAATATGACGGTGAGGCGATGGAAAGAAAATAAAAGACAAAAAACAAAAAAAAAAAAAAAAAAAAGAAAGGGAAGGGAAGATTAGAGGTCAAAGAGAAGAATAAAACAAAAATGAAAATTTATTAAAAAAATGAATAAATTTAAACGGGGAAAGAGAAGAAAAAAGATAATTGAATTAATTAAAAAAAGCAAACAAACAAACAAACCAAAAACAAAACAAAAACAAGCAAAAACAGCAACAACCGGTAAAACAATAAAGGCTTAGGTTGCATAAAAGAAGACAAAAAGACAAAGGGAACCGCTAAAATTTGAGTGTTTTACATCGGCTAATAAACAAAAACAGTTTACAAAGGCAACTACTTCCGCTTGCGTCTATTTACATATCCCAACTCATAGGGTGACCCTACCGCCAGCGGAGAGGGTCCCTAAACTTCACTTTTATAGAGTACGCTAACCCACCAAGGGAAAACACAGACCATTTAGAAAAACAAACTAATATCCTTTCAAAAATCGTACTTGTTCTAATTGATAAAAATCTCTTCGTCTTTTACGTGGGTGGCAATTATTTGAGTAAGCACACGGGACAAACTTCCATACTCTCCCTTCTTGAAAAGAAAGAAAAAAAGGAAGGGAGAAAAAAAAAGCTCTCGTTTCTTGTTCTCTTTAAAAAAAATGTTTATCATGCTTAGAATTAATCGTCTCTCCAAATGTCTTTGCACGGAAAATTTTTGCATTTAAACTGAAATATTGCGTTTCTAATATTACTAGAATAGTTTCCGTCTTTTATGTGTGGATCAGCACTTATACATAGGATTGGAGTGTTGTGCGCGCCACCTATGATTAACCCGTTGTAACTGTGTTCTGCCTCGGATCAAAGTGTCGCTTACGGTAATTGTGTCAAGTATCAGCCCTTAGTAAGTGTGACTTCTGTCAAAGATCAAAGTGTCGCTCACTGTAATTTCATTTAGGGTCAGCTCGTTTTACCTGTGTGTTCTGTCTAAAATTACTGTGTCGCTCACGGTAATTTTGTCCAAGATCAGCCCGTAGTAAATGTGAGTTCTGTCAAAGATCAAAGTGTCGCTTACTGTAAATTCGTCAAGGATCTTCCCATTTTACCTGTGTTCTACCTAGAATCAAAGTGTTCTTCAATAACAATCCAAGCTTAGATCCAATGTAGTATATGCTGATTTTACATCGGATCAAAATATGCTGCTAGCAAGGATCAGATTGTAATTTTGTTTGAGTCCAGTCCGTAGTTTCTGTCTGATCTTTTCTATAATATTTCCACGGTACTTCTATTTTAAATCAGACTGTAGAACTTGGGTGCTCTGTCTTGAATCAAGGTGACGTTTCCTACCCACCACTCTAGGTTCTGTTTATAGTATCTATGTGCTTTTAAAATGATCAAAGTATGACTTGTTGATACTTCTGCTTAAGATCAGATTTTTAAATGATATTTTTGTAGTGTGCCGAGGGTCTAGGTGGCGCTTGATGCTTCTCAGATAGTTTCAACCTTAGCCCATCGTCGGAAAAAAAAGTTTGTTTTTTTTAAACTTATAAACCATTTTAAAAAGAATTTATAAGTCATAAACATAGCGACTAAAAAGAACCACTAACGTGACGTAAAGGGAATAGTCCTTTAGTATTCAACCTTTTTGTGCTGACCATTTTATGATCGCTTGATGCTCAGAATTACACGTCGGAGGCTATTTCTCTCTTCGTATGAATTGAGCACGCTGATATCTGGTAAGGCAAAATGTAAACAAACGAAAGCTATTACATAGTGCCTTATAATTCCCGAGTTGACATATGTCGACTGCTGGCTGAGCGGTATGACACTAAATCAAACTTAAAGTTGGTCGGGTTTCAATCCCTGCTTGAAGCGTCATGCGTGTCTAGCCACTCTGATGTGTTGTGATACAACGAAACAGTCTGTCTGTTGATGACAATACACACATATATATATATATATATATATATATATTATTATTAAACTCGTCTGACTTTTTTATACGTGTTGAATAATAATTTACCTGAGGATCAAATGCGTGAAACTCTGAGTAATAAGTTTTTATTCTATTTTATATCCTATTTTATACATGAAATATATATAAGACCAAAGTCTTAATAAGAATACATTGAAAATATTAGAAATAATCTATTTAGATATCTACACTAACGTCTAAATAAGTAACTTCATTTTTATGCTTTTTTAAGCAAAAAAGAAAAAGAATCACGTTCATGCCTTTCCCAAGAGTATCAAAAGTTGGCAAACAGTAGTGATTCATCCGACAACTCTCTTTTCCTTCTAGTAGAAAAGTAAGGTAATATTCACATCTTGTTAATTATAGCTGGTAGATGGCTCTTTGCGAGAGGAAATCTGGCATGACGAATCGGCCGGCTGTTTGCCTGGGAAAGTGAGTTCCTTCGCCAGGACTAAATGATATTTCATCTTAGTGCTCCGCATGCCAGAGCTCCATTGTTGAAAATGGATGTCAGGTCAGGCGATGCCTGCCTTACCGTTGTAAAAAGACGCTCCGGAATTTCGCTTTTAATGTTTGCTCTACTTAAAGGATCATAAAGTTATATTGCCACAGGAAACGGAAGCCAAACCTAATATAACACTAGGTATGATTACTTCGACACATAATATGACATACATGTTCATTTGTGTCCATTATGTGCGCCATACCAGCCACGTAGCGTGAATTTGTATTGACACACACACACATACAAATGTATGTGTATGTGTACATGAGTATGTGTGTGTGTTTGGATGTGCGTATAAGAGAAAACCTGTGAACCCGTTGGGTTTCTATTATTATAGTGCTCCCTGATGATATTGATGCTTCTGTTCTGGAAGGAGTGAAGGATTATGATTTGCATTTTATAATCATCTACATTATATATAAAAGTTGAATGAATAAAAAGGAGATTTTGAGGAAATGCAGGCCTCACGAAATTATCTGTACGATTCAAATTGGATTGGGAATCATATTATACTAAAATTAAAGAATTTGAAGTGCGCTGCTTTAAAAAATTCTCCCTATGATATGACTATCTTAGTACGTTTACTCTCTCTCTCTTTCTCTCTCTCTCTTTCTCTTTCTCTTTCTCTCACCCCCCACACATCTACCATGTCCTATCGGACATCACTCTTAGTCAAATCACCAACTGGCTTTTTTTATTTGGAATTTGTTCAATCATTGATATATATATATATATATATATATGTATATGTATGGAGAGAGAGAGAGAGAGAGAGAGAGAGAGAGAGAGAGAGAGAGACAAAATGATAAAACAAGTTGGAATATTTTCTTTTTCATTGTTGTCAACTAGTTTTGACCTTAGACTTTAGAAAAATTTTTGGAAAGTTTTTGAAATAGTTTTACAACAAAAACGAAAATGAAGATGAAGCATATCCATTCATTGAATGCAAATTGTTTTATATACCTATATAAACGTAGTTCTATTACCCCTCTTTCGCTGTCCCACTATTACCTGTTTCATGCCATTTTTTGAGGGAGTAAGAAAAACGTTGCCATCTTCCGCTGTGAAACTCGTTGAAATAGAGCAGCAAAAGTGCTGTGAGTAACCTACGTTTATTTAAATTTTTTCCTGCTCTGCTGTACGCAAATTATATTTTAAAATACAGTTTTCTGAAAAGCTTATTCATTCTGATATATATATATATATATATATATATATATATATATATATATATATATATATATGTGTGTGTGTGTGTGTGTGTGTGTGTGTGACACTCATAGCATGAGCCTTAAAAACAGTACTATTTTGATAATATCAAAAATATTACATCTAAATAGCATCAAAACCAGCAAAGTCAGAATTCTCAGATCCCGAAGAAAAAGCACAAATTGATTGTATGAAAAACTGCAATATTAGATCTGAATTAACATTTCATACATTTGATTTGAAAGAAACTCATTCCAACCAGAATTTTTCTAAATTAAATAAATTAAAATTTTAACTTTATATTCTGTCGTCAAATATGTTGCCCTGAAGGTTTTATTTCCTATTAAAGTAAACAGTAACTTTATTTTAATTTAGGGACACCATCTTTTGTATGATGCCTTCTGAGCGAGGCGAATTCTTAGAGAATTTTATACTTACATGGTTCCCAATTCTTCGGAACTTGTGTCAAACTAAGCCATGCTTAGAAAATGACAAATTTATAACAATCCTATTCTGCTTCTTAACTTATCAAAATGTGTTTTTCTCTTCTGACAAAAGTTTTGTGTTTATTTTTCTACTTTTTTCTAAAAAAGAATGAATTAAATAATTCTGTTTTTAAAATAGAGTATAATTTTCTGGTGATTTTTTTGGATACACCTTGTATATATAACTTGTTATTATCTATGGATTCCACCATCTGTTGTTCTTGGAGAATATCTCTTGCGGATAACGAAGTTTTATTTGCGAAGTTATCTTGCAAGCTTCCATCTGATCTTTGAGATAAAATAAAAAGAGTTTTTTTCCCAAACTGTAACCGTACTAGTACTATCTGATCCTTGTACTACTTCGAATTTTACGAAAAGCCAGGAAAAAAATAGATGGGAACTTAACAGGTATACTGCGAGCTGTTTTAAACTAATCCTGGAAGCAGCACCCAACAAAACAAGCTGTACAGCCACTTACCTCCCATCACCCAAAGGATCAACGATCAAGACATGCTAGACACTACTAGAGAAGTAAAATCAAACTCATTAGTGATGTTCTCCCATGGCCACACCAGTGTTGGTCAATCAGCAAAAATCTGCATTCATCAACTCTTTGCTGGCACAGGATGTTGTCTAGCGGGTGTCCTCCTCGTGGTGTAAGGGTTAAAGCGATGGCCTTGCAGTATCGTAGGAAGCGATTACGAACTCTAGTCGCGATACTATGTTCACTTATGGGTAAATACCTTTGGGAAAAGTATGAACCCTCTTATCCTCCCAGCTATGAGTTAAATAGTACCACCGCCATTCTTCTAGAAGGAAGGCTTTGGCATTAAATAACTCACGAAGGTTGATAAGCCATTAAACAAAGAAACCAAATAGGATGCTGTCTCGAGGACATACCAAGAGTAATGGCCGATATTAATAGATGGCAAGGGAGAGAGTTAAGGAAAATCGTGCTGTCGGTACACGATGATGATGATGATGATGATGAAGCTAGTAAATGTTACAGTTCAGTAGATGCTAAAAAATGGAAAATTTGTCCGAGACTTCAAAATTTCTAAAAAGATGTTCGGAAGTGCAGTATTCATTGGTTTCAACCATTGGACTGTTTCTGATGGGAACTGATTTTCCTGTCTCTAGCTGGCAGCATCCGTTCTTCCTAAATCTTCATAACACCAGACGCATATTTTATCTCAACAACTTCTTTCTTTGAACATCTGCGTTGTAGATCAAAACTCCCTCATGAATGTTTTCTCTCTGTCACAAACACAGTTTATAAATGTCTTATCCTTTTCGGATGTTTGGTTTGTTGTCCTTATGTAACACATACATACACACTCACTAAAAAAATTATATTTACCCATCCCTCCGCTCGGGCAGGATATGACACAAGGTCAATTTTTAAGCGGAGTTTAACAGGTTTGAATTCAGAGTTTTCCTTCTCCCAGACTAGTTGCCTCACCAAGGCTAAAGAACCTAGTCTGCCCTACTATTTACCCATAGCTGGAGGGAGAATAATTGGATTCATACCTTTCCCAAGGGTATTAGCGCTATGTGAAATGCAATCGGTCTCGTCCAGGATTTGAACTCGTGTTGCAGAGTCCATTTCCTGCGACGATAACCATTTCACCACGGGCATCTCCAGACTAAAAATATCATAGTTTAGAAGTTGAAGTCGATTGGTCTTCATGATTAATAATTTATTTGAGACAAAGTAAAAACTAAAATTGGGAATGGAACAAAGCTGTGAATATTTGGACCATACTGTCGACTTCCTTCCCGCGGTGAGTGAGAAATACATGGGTGTTTAAAAATGTTAATTTATCTATGTGAGTTTATTAAGGATTTGATAATTCTAAAGTCTCCACCTGTTCATCTCTGTCAACACGTCATTGGAATTTTTCCCAAGTGATCTCCGTAATATGTTATGCTTTTCCTATAAAACTCCTTTCCACGTAGAAATATTAATTTTTTAATCCTCTGTGCAAGATTCCAAGAATGTGTTGACAGGAATAGTGAGCAGATGAAGACTGTTTGAAATTATATCATGAACATACTCCCATTAGAGTATTAAAATTTTCTTACTCTACTCCCTTCGGTTTATTACCAGCAGCGTCTGCTAAAATTCCATTTTTATGGTTTATTTTTCTTATTTTGGTGGCACATTTTTACCAATTTATTTTGATGGTTTAAAAATTAAGTTCACAAAGAAAAAATTCACCCTTTAAATGATACACGTTAGTATAATAGTATTTTGTGTAAATTATTTTATAGATTTTCATTATTCATTATTACTCATAACTTAGATCCTTGCAAATAAACAAATAAATAAGAGACATTAGATAAGTCTAGATATAATGTTCAGAATAGAAAATTTTATTAAATAAATAGAAATGTACCGTGTTTATTACATAGACTTGTATTATAATGTTTTGTATGAATTATTTTATAGATTATCATTATCTATTTTTTATCACTCATTACGATGTTCATTATAAACAAACATACCGATTGCAATTAGACCAGTTCAAATTTAATGTTCAATTTGTTTTTATCTGTTAATAAGTACTGAGAATTTTTTTAAAATTGATTAATTTCTTATCTTTTGGAAGATTTTTATTATCATTAATGGAATATCACATTTTTTGTTTGAAAATAAAATTCTAAAATAAGTTTTTTAAATAAGTAAGTAAAGTTGGCGACTTTAGTCGAGGGTGACCTGAAGACTCTCTTTTCAATAACTACTACACCGAGGTGCAGGGAAGAGCGCGACTCCATTCCCTGTATTGCTCCACTTTACCTTTGAGCCATACCTTACAATGCTGAGTGTTAAGTGAGGCGGCATCAAGTATCATTTTTTGAGTCTTTGGTATGACTTGACCTGGGATGGAACCCAGTCTCCCGGGCCATTTGTGAACACTCTACTCTTTAAGCCAAAACGTTCTTAATTTTTTCGTTTACTTATTTTTCTGTTTAACTCTTTCTGTTCGTCTGTCTGGCTTTATATCTATATATATATATATATATATCTCTTTCTCTCTCTCTTTCTCTATCTTTCTATCTATCTATCTATCTGTCTGCACAATTAGCCAAAAAAGTCAGCTTGACTAGTTTGTTGCTGTTGTGTACCATATTATGTATACAACAAACGGTAAACACTTTTATACTTAAATTAAGATAAGTACAAAAATCAACCTTGACCATATATCCAGGGTGTTTAAAAATTTGATATGATTTGAAATGTGCTGTGCATTTTTGAAAAATTGACATAATTTTAGAATCTAATAAATTGGCCAATTCCCGTTCAGTGACCTCAAATTTTAACAGCATGTTTAGAAACAACTCAAAAATCGAGAATCGAATTCCTATACCAGAAAAGAAAAAAAAAAATTAAACATTTAACGGAGAATTTTGAGTTGCTTCTCCACATGCTTTGAAAATTTGAACGGGAATTGGTCAAGTTATCAAATCACAATTTTTTTTTAAATACCCTGTATTTAATAGATATTCTCATTATTATCTCTCTCTCTCTCTCTCTCTCTCTCTCTCTCTCTCTCTCTCTCTCTCTCTCTCTCACACACATACACACAAGCACACATAAAAGTACTGAGTTTCCATACATACATAAATATTTAGTTTCCATACATACACAAATATTTAGTGACAAAACTGTTAAGAAATCTCTGAAAGATACAAAAATCAAAAAGTGTAACGATTCACTATAAACAGACCGTGACGTCCAAATACAAAAATAATGGAATTCACTTCTGTCTTCTCTTTGACTCCATTAAGATAAATTAGTCTCTAATATTTGTAAATTACTGGAGGGTGTCGTTAGTCTGGAAGAACTCTGGAAATTCGGTCTATAAAACATTATGGCTATATTATGAGCAGTTTCAGAGCTTAGAAATCCCTAAATCTAAAAGGTCCAGGTTTATAAGAGAATGTATAGTGAACAGATGGCGACTAACACAACTATCATTTTATATCGAAGTGATGTCAAAAATAGAGTAAAAATAATAATAAGAATATTAGACTTTAATCTTTTCTTCTTAAAGACACCATTGTAATAATTCACCTAATAAATAGATAAAAACTAATTGTGTATTTTTTTTTGGCTCTGAACTAATTTTAAATCCTTTGAATTATTACTTTATAATTATAATAATTCTCTTTTCATAGACATTTATTCAGCAAAGAATTTATATATACATACGCAATAAAGCACTCTAAGAGTAACGGTTATTGTCGTAGAAAATTGAATCGGTGAGTTCAAATTCCTGGGCGAGGCTGTTTGCCTTTCATCATGAAAGGTACTAATCCATCTCTACTCTCCCAGCTATAGGTAAATAGTAGAGTCATCATCATCATCATCATCATGTCGCGCTATCAGCATGTATAGAATAGACTGGATTATTTAGCCATCCAGTCTAAATGAAGAAAAACTCTGAATTTAAAGCAGCTTTACTCCTCGTAAAAAATTTCCATGTGTCAGAAGAAATTAAAAAAGGCAGGCAAGTTTAGCGTAACGATTATCGTCGCAGAAAATGGAATCTGTGATTCGTGATCAAATTTTGAACCAGATTTACGACAGTTATACGGATCCCTGGCAATTGCGGCAGGGTTTTCTGTCTCCATGTCACAAAGATAAAGAGATAGATAGATAGATATATAGATAGAGAAGGATAGAGAGAGAGAGAGAGAGAGAAAGAGAAAGAGAAAGCAAAGATGGATACAACTTTGAAGCCATGTTGCTGCAGGAGTTGCCAAAATGAGGCTGAAGACAAGGTCGGATTGTCTTAGTCATCAGCTTCTAGTTTTGAATTCTGAGTTGTTTCTTTGACTGATTTCTCGCCATTGCTATTTTCCCCATGTATCGGGGGAAGGGAAAGAAAGAAGAGATCGATTAATGCCTTTCCCAAAGAGATTAGTTCAAAATCAACACAAACATCCACGGCTGGAAGTTGAACTATGCTTTTGTCCATAACACTTTAGACACCGACACAATTAGTGTTTTATTCTATGGATATTTCTTCTCTCGCTTTTCTATATTGCGTTTGTGATCTACTAAACACACAAAAAAGCTCTGTTAGCGCAACGGTTATCATAGATAGGAAATGGAAATGGTGACACGAGTTCAAATCCTAGACAAAGTTGCCTTAATGGAAAGACAAGAATTCCTCATCTGTTCCTCCCAACTATGAGTAATAGCCTTAGTTAGAGGCTCTACCAGTCTTGGAAAAAATACCCAAAATTCCTTCCAGATGTACTCTGTTTAAAAATTGGTCAGACCGATGTGGAGGGGTTGGGTAAATACATAAACACGCATACAGGGTACCTCCGAAATTATACTACTGACATTGTATTAAGTCGTTTTTTTTTTTTTTGGCTTATCAACCTTTGTAGGTTATTTAACGCTAAAGCCATCCTTCAAGAAGAACAGCAGTAATACTGTTTAACCCATAACTGGAAGGATAAGGGGGGTTCATGCCTTTCTCAAGAGTATTTGCCCGAAAGTGAACGTAATAGCACGACTGGAGTTCGAACTTGCTTACTACGACCCCGCAGTCGATCACTTTAACCTTTACACCACGATATTATTTATTGAACAGCATATTTAACCATGACTTCAGGTCAAGCCACACTGAAAGTAATCGTTCCTATCAGATCACTGAAATTAAATAGCGATGAGCCAGCTCAGTACTTAGATGGAAAACCATTTTATGACTGCCATTGAGCAATCAGTGTGCTAAACTACGAAAAGCTTCGTAAATAATAACAGCATATTTATCGTTTTTTTCCGCATTTTTTGATCTATCACATTTAATAACCAAATTAAATAAGTATGAAAGAAGCGAGTTAATTTGTACCATGGAAATGCAGTTAAATATCTTAATCAAAAAAAGAATCAATTAAAAAACAAAACAAATTAATAATCATCTTATTTTGTAAATATTTTGGCGGAAGTATAGCATTTCAAAATAACAGCTGTCTTCATTTCTATTTCTTATAATTCTTAGAATAACAGTGAGATGTCCTCTTCACTCTCTCCCCTCTCTCTCTCTCACACACACACACATATATACATACATATATATATTATGATTATTTCATCACATAATATGATATACATGCTAATTTGTATCCATTAAGTGCAACATACCGGCTACTTGAGATGAATTTGTATTCACACACACACACACATATGAAAAAAAATATTTCTCATAAATTCATAGTTCTAATCATTATGCAATCAAAAAAAGATCTGGTTTTTCAACTTATTTCCTTATTTAGTCAAATTAATATTAAGAAATTATAAGATCCTTTATCTAAATGAGGTTTCATTTGTTATTTATATTCATACTCATTTTAAAATACTTTTCGATAATACTTCTAATCATAAATCCTACTAAATTATAAACCGGAACACGAATTTTTAAAAATTCTTAAAAAGTTCCAGAAAATTCTTAAAATCCATTACAAATACGTTTCACCTTAAAATAAATCTCGAACTCAAATTATGTCACAATCATTTGAAACAGAACACTACTCACAGTAACAGAATGCTTAAATTTTTTTTTTCGTTTCATTTTAGAAATTGAATATTATTCAGAGAAAATAGCATCACATAATAATGCCCTGATGATGATTTAATATAAAAACCGAAACATTCAACGTAGGCAGAGAATTCAACAATAAACTCATCCTCTGGAATTCTTTTTATTTTCATATTTTTATATATACATAACGTCGGATTCATTTCCATTTGTACTGATATATATATATATATATAAGAAAATTCAGTTTGTCACTTTTTCTCCATTACTATTAATAATTTTTACATAGCTTCCTACCCTACTTTACATCGTTTATCTCCTATTATTTCTTCTCCTTCGGGACAACTCAGAGTTGTGAAAAAGGCACTTTAGTCTTTGAGAATTACAACAGAGCTTGTTTTTACATGATTTCAGGCGAGCCCTGTTTCATGAGAACCAGCTACATTATCTCCCCGGCATTAAACATGTTTCCTCTTTAGTTCCATTTAGCGGCACTTCGTCAATCTCCGGGGACTTTTTACTTAGAACATGCATTTCTTTACAAGAATTCTAAAGGTTCTGGAACTTTTGTGGCGAAAGGAGTGTTCTGTGGCTGAAAAAGTCATTATCTCTAATGTAATGTCAGTAGGTTCCATCTGAGTATATTGGAAAGTAATCTCAGTAGGTTCCGACTATATATATATATATATATATATATATATAGAGAGAGAGAGAGAGAGAGAGAGCTTCACCATCAGATGCAGTTTTGTATTATATCCAAGACAGCTTTTTGGTGGTCTTATACACACACACACACACACACACACACACACACACACACATATATATATATATATATATATATATATATATATATATATATATATATATATATATATATATTAGTCAACCTGTTTAATTTTACATTCAGACCAGTCGGTTAGGGCTGTACAAAACACAAACTGCATCTCTGCAGTGGGGTAAGACTCCTCTAATGACTGTCCTGGATATTACACTGACCTGCATCCGATGGTGAGGCTCCAATTATGGAGCTATGGGAAATGAGGAGAGCGCCTTCATTGCCATTACTCCCAGGTCCACTCAAACCTGGAGTGATAGGAGCTGTTTGTGTCTCTTCTATGGATCAAATAGAATTATTTAACTATTTAATTCTGAGTAAACAAATGATTAATATTGAATTGAATTACTAGAATTAGATTGTATTTCTTGATAAATTGAACTGTGTCCAAACAAATGAGCTCTGGCTCGTCAAAAATGTTATCAACAAACTATTTATTTAAGAAAAAAATGTATACATAGGATTTAGCATCGATTAAACATTTAGAGTTGATATGTCATTAAAGTGAAGTATAAAAAAATAAAAACAAACTTAATTATATATATAATATCTATTTAATTTTATTTGTTTATTTCTATAACTCCCAATAATTTACCAAATGTGGTCTGCTAAACCACCATGATTGGCTTTCTACAGCATTGTAGAAAGACTAATTAAAATTTCTCTACTTTAGTACTTGATATTCCAATTACCTTTCATAAAAAAGCAATAGAAATATTAAATGTTGCAAAGTTTTCATTTGGATTAAGTTATTAGACAAAAATTTAGACATTAGAATTGGTTGCAATTTAAATATGAAAAGGTTCACTCTCCTGACACTGCTCATGGACCGCTAGAGCTGTGGACACTTCATTTTGTTCGGTTACTAATGAGACACTGGGGTTTCATTTTAGCATAATAGTTTTTGAAATTTAAAAACCTTCTAAAGTTTCGATTAACAATGAAACTGTAATGCTGAACAAGACCCTTTGTTTGTGTCCATCAGGTTAGTCAGAACAAATTTGTATCCTTTTGTTTAGTGGTATAAAGGAGTCACCAATTTGAAAATTTCTTAGCTAGACGACTGTTTTTGCATGACATTTTTCTATGATATGTTATTCTGGTCACTGGAAAATAAAGAATTAAAAAGTCATGTTATGAGTACGAACAATGGCCGCCAGAGAGTATTAACCTCTCGATGTCGTTTATTGTCTCACAGAATGTTATTTCAACATTAATTGTTGAAACATCTGGTGGTGGAGGGTTTCAGCTACTTATGTAATTTACAAAGCGCTTTGCTTTGATGTGGCACAAGGCCGAATGAATGGGGCGCCCAATGAGACTCGAACTCACTCGTGTAGGTCTGCTAGTCTAGCTTGCTAACCGTTACACCACCAGAGGGTTTCAGCTACTTATAAATAGTTTTTTATTCCTTTGTTGAAGTACATTTAAACGAGCCTAACAAAAAATTGAAATTGAGGAATTACTCCATTGTTTAAAAACAGTGTAAATATTAATTAAACAAATAGTGCAATTACGATAGATAGGTTCTCGTAGTAACGGTAATGATTATGTTCACGCTTACATTTTAAACGAGTGAAGGGTGCTAATTAGAATTCGACTGGTACACCCGCTCTATAAAGAAATTGGGTGATTTAAAAATGTCTTTAACCGCTGACAGAGACCCCCTCAGCTAAATAGGATTGAGTTGGAAATACCACTGGAAACTGTTTTATTCCCCAAGTATTTTAAGTGTATTGCTCTTTAAAGTATCTCGCTATTATATGCCGTTTTGCATATATATATATATATATATATATATATATATATATATGAGAGAGAGAAAGACGAAGATAGAGAGAGGAATGGATTGTTATTTACTACATATATATACCGAAGTAATACGGAACAGTGCACGCACGCACGCACGCGTATAAAAATATTCATACTATAGTAGACGACCCGTGAACCTGTTGGCTCACGTTTTAATAAGAGTTCATGATGATATTCATACTTCCATTTAAAAAGGAGTGAAGACTGGTGATTGGTAGTTCAGTGTTTGTCTACAGTATTGAGAATTGTTTTTTTATGAAGATTGTTATTTACTACATACATACATAAGTACATACATCACTGACATAGTTTCAATAACTTTGATATTTCTAAGTTTTATTCCTGCTGCGCCATAACAGCATCGAGCACTTTTTATGTAAAAACGTTTCTTGAATATATATATATATATATATATATATATATATATATATATATATATATATATATATATATATATATATATATAAGAAAAGCTTACAGACAGATAGATATTAGTGTCAAAATGAATCATTATTTACTCGGCTTTGAAATTAAGAGCGCATTTGCGATGAGTCTTACTTAGTTGCTTCTTTGTTTTTAACAGGCTCTATTCCTGTCCTGTCGACAGGGACGGTAGAATACGCAGATTGCAGCTCTGCAGAGGGCTAAAACATCCTAACGAGACCATCTGTTGGCCGTAGGTGGTGACCCGTAATGTTTTAATCCTGGTGGTTGAGCAGTCATTGACTCAGCAACCGAGTGGTCAAGTGACCACTTTGGCCCTTACTAGTTTAGACGGATGATCAGACACGCTTGATCCGATCCATTGGCTGGTCGCGTCAAGCCGTAGCACCTATATATTCAGTCCTGACCTTATTCTTCAATCTGCACTTGTGGCAAACTCCCAATCCTTTTTATTTTATAAGAGCAAGAAGGCGGTGAATGAGGGCCCGTTGCGTAGAAAGAAAAAGACTTAACACCACAAAAGGAGTAATAAGGAGCAAGGAGCTGTCTTTGGCTACAGCAGAAGAAATAAGAACAGTTTTCTGAAAGCATGAGTCACAAAATAACCATCTGAAGGAGCTGCGAAATTCAGATAAATACACATTAATATCTAAAGTAAAGTTTGCGTATTGAATCGAGAGGATGGAACAGTATATCCTCCCACCGTTAAGGTGCTTTAAATGTTAAAGATATGGCCCTCACAGGGAGGGTTGCAGAGGACGTGAAACATGTGGAAGGTATGGCAAAAAAGAGGAAAATTGCCTAAATGAAACTAAATGTCCAAACTGTTTACAAAACTACTCCATTTTCTTAAAAACTTGTAACGTTTACAAAAGGTAGAGGGGAATACTTAAGGGGAACTAGAAACGAAATGTAACCTTTTGAAGCTAGGTGATAACAGGGTCCTTCATGTGAGAAAATATTTACGCCTCTGTGGCATTCAACCGGACAATTACAGAGCTCTCGTCAGGAAAATAATCCAACTGAAACCGAATTATTAGCCAAAGTTTTAGGAGCAGCTAAAAACCTACATTCGGCCGAAATTTATCGAACAGAAACATAAACAAAATTTTCAAAAATCACAACAATCTAAGAGAAATCCAATGAAACAATCAAAGAGAAAACATACGCAAAATCTACCGCTTAAACCCCCCCCCCGCCGCCAGAAAATCTACAAAACAAACGTCATTAGATCTCCAATCCGTAAACCAAAAACCATCAGACAAAAAAAAAAATGGTCATCCAAAAAGCGAGAAACAATCAAATAAAAACTAGAATCTCCCATTAATCAATCTAGAAAAAACTCATCCCAACACTAAAGTAAAAAAATGAAAAACTATAAAGTAAATTCAAACTACCCACAGTCAAATTCAATCGAGACCCATCAACATCAAAGACAAAATTACATAAAAGAATTAATAAATAATGCAATGCCCAGGGATCAACCAAATGCGAAAATGGATCCTTTATTTTAGAATGTATAGATATTCCAGCCCTGTCGTCTGGGACTGTAGAATACGCCGACTGAATCTCTGTAGAGGGGTGAGACTTCTCAACGAGTGTCCTGCTTATGACGCTAAATTGAATCTGATGGTAAGGCTTCTATCCAGAAGCTTTTAGAATTCTGGAGTACTCTTCTCTGACCATGAGTGGAAGAAACTTATAGGGTCATATCTATGGGTCAAAAAGAAATATTTTATCATTTTCTATAGTTGAAACCATTTAACTGTGTGCAAACAAATAGCCGATGTTAAATTGTATTATCAGTGTCAAAAAGCAATGTTTGAACCCATTTCACCGTGTGCAAACAAATGAAATCTGGATAATTTAAAAATGTTACCTACAAATTAGTTCGTTTACAATATATATATATATATATATATATGTGTGTGTGTGTGTGTGTGTGTGTGTGTGTGTGTGTGTAGGATTTGGCATTAACTAACCTACAAGTGTTTATATACAACCAACCAACCAACCAACCAACAAAACCATATTCCCGTGAGCCGGATGTGCCTTTGTCCTTAACATTCATTGACATCGGAGTACCGGCTTTTAACATATGTCCAAAGTCAAAAGGTCACATCCGTAAAAGATGCAATCGTTAATTGCACAGGGGGTGCCTCTGTTTGATCAACCCGCAATACTGTCGTGATGTGGTAGAGGAAATGAAGAAAGGTTTGAAATATGAAAATGTCCACGTGCTGAATCGTTTTAAACCCGAATTCTTATTTAAGTCAGGAAAGTATGGCTGATACGGGGGTTGTGGGTTGTAAGGTTGAAGGGACGTCTGGAATGTTTATCAGAGTTTATGATGGTAGAAACGGGTCGAGAAAAGAAAAAGAGTTGCTTGAAAAGCACCTGTTATGCTTTATATCAACGCCGAAAATAAATACACCTACACACCAAAGGTAGAGGGGCTAGGTTATATATAATATCGCACAAAAGTAGGTACACCTTATGTTTTTCATGAAAATTTTTTTTCTCAACCAAACATGCTAGAGTTTTATTATTTCTACCAGAACATTATGCAACGAGAGCAGATATCATTAATCAATAATTTTTTATCAAACTTTAAAACAATGAAATACTTTAAGAACAGTGAGACTAGACCCTTTGGACGCTTTAAGCTGGGATGGAAACCTGCCCAACGTTACGTAAGACTTAGTATCTTACCGCTCACCCCTTATAACGCACCATATATTAGCTTTCGTTTGTTTACATTTTACGTTACCGGATACCGGAGTGATATATATATATATATATATATATATATATATATATATATATATATATATATATATATATATATTATATATTTAAGCCAGTTTATTCACAGAGTTTTAGATACCGAATTTTCAAACGGAAAATTAAATCTCCAAAATTCTGTGACCAAAAATAAAACTGCGTAAATATATAAAAGAGGTAAACTTAATTTTGGATTGATTGTATAGGTTTCAATTTATCTTCGTTGTGTGTATTCATTTTTAGAAATTTTTATTATTTTACTTCTTAGAGAGTTTTTCTCACCAGCGTTATCTGATGATATTTTACTAGAATTTGAGTGACAGCAAGTCATCTCATGTCTCCAGGACACTTCTCAGTGTTCTGACCCACCTTAATGCCGTCGTTTGGATGGTCTCCAGTTGTCCTTTTTTCCCTAAGACTTCTAGTACCTTTACCAATCCTTTGGGGGGATTGTTCCAAGTGCTCCAATTATAATTGGTATCACCGTCACCTTCATGTTTCATTAGTTTTTTTTTAAATACTCTCTTTTTGCTTTCTTTTAATTTTACTCTGTGGTCTATCAAAACGGCAGATTGTCTTTATTTATTATTATTAAATACTCTGTTAGAGTTTTTCACATCAGCGTCAGCTGATAGTTCTTCACTGAAGTTTGAGTGACAGCAAGTCTCCTCAAGTCTCCAGGACTCTTCTCAGTATTCTGGCTATCTTCAATAATGCTGTCGTTTGGATGGTTTCCACTCGTCCGCCAACCCCCAAATACTCCAGGCTCTTATTATTATTATTATTATTATTATTATTATTATTATTAACACCTTTAGAGTTTTTCACATCAGTATTAGCTGATGGTTTTTGACTGGAGTCTGAGTGGTGACAGTAAGTCTCCTCAAGTCTCCAGGACTCGTCTCAGTATTCTGGCCGTTCTCAGCAATGCTGTCATTTGGATAGTCTCTACCCGTCCGTCAACTTCCAAGTCCTCCAGGGCTTTTAATAATCCTTTAGTTATTGTGCCAAAAGCACCAATCACAATTGGTACAATCGTCACTTTCATGTTCCACAGCTTTTTCAATTATCTTGCAAAGTCGTGGTACTTATCCTTCTTTTCACATTCAGATTTATTCTGTGGTCCGCCGGGATAGCAAAGTCGACAATTTTGCTAATTCTCTTTTTTTTTGTTGTTGATTATTATAAGGTCTGGTCTTCTGGCCGGGAATCGGTGACATTTGTATGTTAAAGTCCCATATGAGTTTATGTGGGTCATTTTCTTGGACAGGTGCTGGGTTGTGTATTTACCACTTGTTTGTATGGTCAAATTTAAATTTCTTGCACATTTCCCCGTGGATCACCTTGCCGACCCAGTCGTGTCTCGCCTTATACTCCTTGTGTGCTACTTTGCTGCATTCGCTTATTATGTGATTGATCGTTTTGTCTCTATCACCGCATAGCCTACATTTGCTATTTTGTTGCGTCTTATGTATTCTCACTTTGATATGATTGGTCCTTATGGCGTTGTCCTGTGCTGCTATTAGAAGAGATTCCGTTTCTCTCTTAAGGTTTCCTTTTCTTAGACAGGTCCAGGTTTTCTGGTGTGAAATGTTGTCTATTAGTCGTTTAAAGCGGCCATAGAGTTGTTTTTTTCTTCCCATTTTTGTTTCCTAGTTGTTGTCATTCTAGCCGTTTTATCGATTATTATTATTATTATTATTATTATTACTATTATTATTATTATTATCTTTGCTAGTTTTACACATCTGTTTTAACGGATGGCTCTTCCAAATATTCTAGACGATCATCATACTTCTGTTGTCTGGATGTTCTCTGTTCTTCCTCTGATCTCCAGTTACCCTAATGTCTTTTACATACTTTTCGGGATCGATTTAAGGGCACCAATTACAATTGGTATCAACGTCATTTTCATGTTTTATTGATTTTCAGCTCTCTGGCAAGATCCAAGTATTTGTTAATCTTTTCGCCTTCTTTTATTTTGATCTGCTAGAACAACAAATTCTTTTTTTTTCTTCTTGTTAATTAACATTGGGTCTGGTATTCTGACCTGGATTAGCTAATCCGTTTGTATCTTAAAGTCCTAGTGAACTCTATGTGTTTCATCTTCCGAGACGAAATCTTTTTTGTGTATAATACTTTCAACTATACAATCATTTTAAACTTTTTGGTTTAGATAGGAATACTTAATATAACGTAAGCGCCCTGTCGGTGTTGTTAAGCATATGCTGAATGTATCCTCTTCAGGATGGGGAGTAAGATCCCCACCAAAGAAAAAAGGTTTCCATTGACATTAAACTTCATTTGATGGTGAATCTCTTGTTCTGGAGATCTGAGGAGTATGGAATACTCCCAGTAATACGTTTACTCGGAGTTTGAGTTTGAGTTGTGTTTAACGGCAACGTTTACTCGTGGTGGTATCTTTTAGATGGATCAAATACATTAGTTGGATAAGAAGCCTTGATATCACATAAACAAGTACAAAAAAATCATGAAACAAATATACAAAAAAGTGTAATTATAACCTCCAAGCTTAAAATATCCCTAGACGTGTTGACATGCCTTTAAAATCAATCACTCAATCAATCATTGATATCATATACTTATGTGCATACAAATGATTATAGAAAAATAAAACAGGGAAATTAAAACTGCAATGGAAATTTTGAACTGAATCAAATTTCGGCATTAAATAACTCATTTAAGAATTGATATGCTTTTAAATAAACTAAACCAAACCGAACCGAACTTAGTTTGACTTGGTAAATAACTACATTTCCCCAGTTAAAGTTTCTGGATAATTTTATTTTCTGACGAGCTTCATTTGCATCTTGCATTAAATTAAATGTTTATGATCATGTATGGATTAGGGATTTGATGTTCGAATAATTCTTGATAGCACTTGTCCAAGAATTTGTCTCCAATCATTAAAATTTCTTCATCTTTATTTGTCTTTGTCAAATTTGTTAAGCTGTTTCTACTGAAAAATGAAATGGGAAAAATATTAGCGAATAAATAAAAAAGATCGAAGAAAAATAAAAAAAAGAAGGAAAGAAGAGGAAGAAGAAAAAACGAGAAGGCATGAAAAAAAAGAAAGAAAAAAGCCAGAAAGAATGAATGAAGAGAAAAGGAAACACAAAAGCAAGAAGGAATGAAAGAAGGAAATGAATATGAATGAAAATGGGATCGGAAAAAAATGAAAAAAGAACAAAAAAAAAAAAAAAAGAAGGAATTCTTGTTCTATCGTGATGAAACAGGCGTAAACTATCTTTCCAATATGTTTGACATTAAAAACTGCTCTTCCATCGACAAAATGTAGGAAACCATTGAAGCTTAGTTTATGTCATGACTTGAAAAACTTTGAAGGAACTGTGGTAAAATGTCAAACCCTCATTTTTTTTTCTTTTCAGCACCAGGGTGCCTATTTTAGGTCTGTATTTCGTTTGGCACAATTCTTATCCAATGATTAGATTTGTGACTTTTTGAAAATAAGAAAGAAAAGGAAAGAATCGTCTGAAGAATAGTTTCACTGTTTTCTTTTTTATGTGTGATACAAATATCATTTGAAATCAACCGAAAAAGTGTTTTACCACGTTTGACGCCATTTGTAAACAATAATTTGTTTTTTTACTGCGAGGTTATTTTGAAAATCATTTTGTTTTTAATCCGGCAAAAACTTCAGTGTTTAAGTATCGGAAATTTGTAGAGGTTTTATAAATGTTTGTGTTAGGAATTTCGGGAACTGAGACCACTTTCTGTTTTTGGATGTATTTGGTTTGATTAGTGGCCTAGTAGTTGGTTGTTTTTCCGGACTGCTAGGTACACATTGCTTATCTAATAAAAATTATTCCATAGAAAATTTGCATCTTTATTACGTTTAAATTATCATTTATTTCTGTTGTATCCTTCAGCAATTTTAAAAGACTCAAATAATTTATACTTATTTCAATGAACACTTGAATTTTGTAAGCAGCATTCGCCTTTGAAAATTAAGTCCTTTGGAAATCGAGTCAGTAGACATAAAATTCATACATAAAGATACACAAAATTTAATTTACTATTATCGCTTTTCACAATTAAATGATTAGATGCTTTCGAACGAAATATGGAGGAACGTTGTGTACTGACTTTAATAAAGAAGTATGTAAAGCGTTCAGCGGTTCCTGATTTAATGAAAGAAAAAATGGACCAGTATCTGTTGCATTTTTCGAAAACTTTTGCCTGAAGTAAATGTTTAATTTAATCTATTTTTAAAATGTTGTTTTAATTGAATTCATTTCTATTAATTACAGTTCTTATAATATGACATCATCATAGATGATTTAATAACCAAATAAAAATTATTATAATTCAATGAAAAAACAAAACATAGAAGACACAAAGTTTTGAGTCATGTGACTGAAACCTGTTGACCGAACGCTGGAATCCGATGTTGTCAAAGAAAGTTTGAGCACTGTGTATAAAAAGTTGCGTAGTCTTTAGGCTTACCTTATTATCACGACGAGTGAAGTTACATGGACTGTTTTCCTACATCGGAGGAAGCAGTTTCAAACAGTGAAGAACTTAAATTTCTTTCACTCATCGTGGAAAAGAACACACATTTATTTAGTCTTTTTATTTATCTGGAGTATATATGGTCTTTATTCATAATGTTCTGTGTTCGTATGTTTTGGAAAGGAATTCTATTCGTCACATATATGATGCTTCTAACTTCTCATTTATCAAAAGTCATTATTTTTAACACACATGCGTGTATTTTACATATGTTCTTCTTCTCCCTACTATCTTCTTTACCCACGTTGAACACAGTTCTGGACGTACGTGTTTAAGAACAAAGAAAGGACAACAAAGCAACCAGCATGTAGAAATATGAGAACTCATTCATTTCACCGACCGCTCATTAACTTTAAAAATCTATAATAGACCGTACCATTTACCCACCGGCTAATCACATCACAGAATAGAACTCAACACAGTTCATCAAATCCAAACTTTACTCGATCAAATATTCAATATGTCCTTAATACTTGTAATCATAATCAAGTCCATACATGAAAAAAAAAAAATGATCGTAGTTTTCTTTGTATTTTTGGATTAAATTTTCCCCACCTGAAAACAATTAGCAATTGTGTGGTGGTTGCGTTTTTAATCTTGGCATGTCTACGATATAAAAAATAGACAATTTTTGCAGTATATGAATTGTGCTATTTCTTATCTTTGTTGTCTATGATCATCAGACTAGAAATCGCGACCCCTTCATTGCCAGGTGGCGCCACACTTCTGTGACGTCTTGTACAAATTGACTTGGGCAAATATTCTGTGATATTGACATCATCTTCAAACAAAAGAGGAACAAAAAAATCACTGACATTTGGATACGTACAAAATCAAATACAGACGTACACGCAAGCGGACGGCATAGCTCGTCAAACTGACTGCACATTTCGACAGAATAAGAAGATATATATGCAATTACGTAGAGACATACGCTATTGACATTCTTAAAATAAAAAAAGTAATCACGAAAAGAATCCCCTTGAGAGAGACACATACACAAACTCATAGAGGCAATATATATATATATATATATATATATATATATATATATATATATATATATATATACAGAGGGTGCTATAGGTAAATTGTTACTATGTTAAATTTTAAATTATTAATTTTGCGCATGCATTTTGGTTGTTTCAGGTTTTGTCTCCTGTGAAGCAAACTAGACTCAGTTGGGCCATGTCTTTGAGGAATGCAGCACTATGACGTAATTCACTCCTACAGAAAATTCTAAAAGGCATGGTGTACTGCTTTATATTCACGCTGGAAGATCCAATACGAACATTTCACTTTATTTGGCTGTCAATAAGAGGATAGAACAAAGAACTGTATGAGTTCAATGGTGATTACGAAGGTAATACATTCTTATGAGAAAAGACCTTCCGAATTTGTTAGTGAGATTCACACGTTGCTTGACAACGATCCCAGCAAGTCAATCAAGTCTATAGTTATGAGAGAGTTTGGGTTTCTTATCATCAGGCAGGTGTAGTGCATGAAGAAATTCAGTATTTTTGATTATTGATGAGAAAAGGGTTAATTATTCTTACCGGCCATGAAAGACGAGAGGAAAGACCACGCTGCAATGCTTATGAACAAGTTCAAGCATCTCTCCAGCCAAACATGCTTTGTTTTTTCTCAGATGAGGATTCTACCACAATCAGATGGTCAACTCACAAAATAATCGTTGACTTGCTCTGTCCCCACAAGATGTACCGTTATTGATGAAAAACACTCAGTCGATATCATGGGGTTATGCGTGCTTATGCGAAACCAAATTGTTTGAAATGGAACTGTTTTTGACATTGAAACTGTATTTACACTAAGCTGATTTGGTTAATATAGAACTGCTTTGGCATTTAACTGTGTGCAAACAAAATATGTGCTTATACTCAACTGAATTAACTGAATTAAAACTGTTTGAATAAACTGAATAGTTTGAAATAGAAATGTTTTTGACAATTAAACTGTGTACACAGGCAAAACTGAATTATTTGAAATAGAACTGATTATTTGCATGAAAAAGATTTGGTGTTGAATAACCTACAAAGGTTGATATGCCATAAAACCCAACCAACTAAACTAAACTATAAAAAAATCGTTTATAGACCATTTTCTTAAATCCATAAAGTGCTCAAATACTGCCCAATAAAACAGTATAAAACCTAAAATAAATTTTTATTAACATTTTTATGACATTCCTTATTTTATGTCTATTACTTTGTAATAGTGGAAGTTTTTGTTTTTGATTTTTGCTTTGTTTTGTTTGTTTGTTTGTTTGTTTGGTCGGTTGGTGGGTTGGTTGGTTGGGTTATTTTTTTTGTTTTTGTTTTTTGATTTCCTCTTTCTACTTTCGTTCCTGCGCTATGCCGTCATTCTTTTCATTGTACAAAGAATATTCAGGAGTTAATAATTCTTTTTTTACCTTTGAGTTTCGTCAGATGATTTTATTTTTAATTCATAAAACTCTAAGTAATGAAACCGATATGAAGAGGTAAGATAACAGTTTTTTTAGGTTTGGTTTGGTTTTATGACATATCAACCATTGTAGGTTATTTAATGCCAAATCCATTTTTATACATATATATTAAATATATAGGATTTGGTTTGGTTGGGGTTTATGGCATATCAATCATTGTAGATTATTTAATGCCAAAACCATTTTTATACAGATAAACAGTTCATATAATGCCAAATCAATTTTTATGCAAATAAACAGTTCTATTTATACCAATTCAGTTGAGCATACAAAAACAGTTCTATTTCAAGCAATTCATTTTAGTTCTATTTGACCAATTGATATGATCCTTATCAGGTGCTACCACTCCGGGCCAGACTGAACCTGGGAGCGATGGCAATGAAGGGGTACTCCGCATTCTCCAAAGGTCCAGCATAACTGGAACCTCACCATTAGATTGTTTAGTATCATATCCAGGACACTCATTGGCGGGGGTCTTACCCCTCTGCAGAGAAGCAGTCGGTGTATTCTACATTCCCCCCACCGAGCAGACTGGGCAAAGCCCTGGCTTGTTTAAACAGAAGATTACCAACAATCTATTTGTTTACAACAATCTATTTGTTTACAACAATCTATTTGTTTATCGTCGCAGGAATTGGACACGGCGACACGAGTTCAAATCCTGGACTGATTGCATTTCACATAGCACTAATACCCTTGGGAAAAGGTATGAATCCAATTATTCTCCCTCCAGCTATGGGTAAATAGTAGGACAGACTAGGTTTTTTCAACCTTGGTGAGGCAACTAGTCTAGGAGAAGGAAAACTCTGAATTCAAACCTGTTAAACTCCGCTTAAAAAATTGACCTTGTGTCATATCCTGCCCGAGCGGAGGGATTGGGTAAATATGATATATATCTATTATGTTTATGTATATTAATCCCTACTATAATTGACCTTGTGTCAAGTCCTGTCTGGTGGGAGGTAGAGACAAATATCTTATTATATTTATCTATAGACATGATTAGGCATTACATGACCCACAAGGGTTGATATGCCATAAAACAAAACTAACAAACCAACCAAGTGATTTATTGGTCATCGTGTTTATTACTATATTTCCTCTTATGCTTATACATACGTATATATATATATATATATATATATATATATATATATATATATGTATATATATATATATATATATGTGTGTGTGTGTGTGTGTGTGTGTGTGTGTTTAACCCTAAACCAGCGGAAAAACACACATCATTGTGAGATTCATCAAGCAAATACTTTTAAAAAGATAATTTCCAATTCAATTTGCGAGTAATAATTGATGTAACGAAGATAATTATGAAATACTAATTAGAATCATCTATCCCTTCTTAAATAGGAGCATCAATACCATCATGGACTGCTGTGATAAGGAGACCCAATGTGATTACATGTGTTTTGAAAGTATATTTCTAAGGATTTCATTATCTACGTGGATCAGTCAAATAAGTACTGCCATCATCTGAGTACTTCTTTCGTGGGGTCAAAGAGATGAAAGCTAAGAGCACAAGGTCAAGAATTTATGGTAAATAAGGCAAGATTGCTCAGCTGTTTACTGTATTAGTAGATGTGAGGGTTTGCTTTGTCAAATTATAAAAGCACTTCCCAACATGTTCAAATGTATCCAAGTCAGAACAGTATTTTTTTTAAAACTATCAAATTAATTAAAAAAATCCCCTTACCATATATACTTATTTATTGATCGACTTTTTAAGACCAGTTTTTCGCCTTAAAAACAATGGGTCATTCATTCCACGAGATTTGTTTTTGAAAACCCTAAGATTATCTTGTTTCTAGGTCTAATTTTGCCGAAACTTTGATCCAAAATATCAATGCATATCCATAGCTAAACAAATATATTAGTTAAGATAAAGTTTTTACGTAAAATCGTTCACTCTTTGTAACACCTCTGCATTTGTTAAATACAAATATTAAAAATAGTTAGCAAATTTAAGGTAAATAAAAGGAGGGTTTTAATACGTTTGAAACATCCAAGTAAAAAACGAAAGGCCACATTTACGGTATTACATTGGTTTTAATTGTATTACAGTAGCTTTGAAAGCATAAATAAATGTCTTAATATTTTCTCTTAATATGATTAGATGTTGTAGAAATATTTTTGTGGGATAGCATAGGCAGTGGCTCAAAATCAGGGCTCGTTCATTGCATGAAGTCGGTCATTTTTCAAGTAGAAATAAGGCAATTACAAATTAATTTTATCACCTTGAAAATATTTATTTTGGTAAGCTACATACTAGTGAAAACCTGTCCATACTCCTACAAACAGTACTGGAAGTCTTCAAATGGCACTGCATTCAGTAGGTTCGTTGTGACCTGTTGTAGATTCTCAACACTTTCCCAAACGACAGAGAGCAAGAAATAGGGACAACCACTCCAATTAGGAGGATTAGATTGTGTTTATCCTGGAATGTTTTTTTAGCCCAAAATTTGTTAACAAAGACTGCTTGTCCATAACTCTGGGTAAAAATCAGCTGGCCACTGTTAATTCATCACTGATCATTCTCACCATCAAATTGTCGATCAGATCTGATGGGAACTCTCACTTTTGTTGTTAGCCATTTCGGTGGGGCTTGGAATACGCTATCTGTATGTCTTGCAGAAGGGTAAGAACCCAACCAAAAAGGGGTATCATGAGTAAGGAACAAAATTGCATCTGATGGTAAAACTCCAGTTCTAGAGATCTGGGGTGGGTGGTGTACCTCTTCATTGCCATTACTCCTTGGTCCACTCTGACCCAGAGGAGTAGAAGCTGACAGTGTCCGATCTGTAGGTCAAATAGATTTGTTTAAGAATCATTATTTTTTGATTGGACTGTTTGAAAAAAAAAGGCCTTTTAAGGAACAGCTATACGTACAATGAACAAGATTCCCTAACTTGTACGCATGAAATAACTCAAGAGGGTTTGCCATGCCATTAAAATCAATCAACCAGTCAATCATTTTTTGCATTTTTTTTAATTTAAGAAGCGACCGGTTGACCAGAACGAGGTTCAAATTCCGCAATCTCTCAGTCCCAAAATTGTGCCACCTAAACCCTATTTTTTTCCATGGAACTTGATCACTATTAACCCGTGCTAACTTGTTAAATGTTTATATTGCGTTGTCCTGATGTTTGACGTAGAATTTGATCTTGTCCTACATTTACATGAGGCACTTAACCAAATACACCCAGCTGAACGGAAATTTTCAGGTAAATAGGAATCAAATATTTTCATACATATTCAAAGTCAACGTTAATCAGTTGATTTTCTGTGAGGGTTAAAAATTAAACATTAAAAATTTTAGAACAGTCTCAATATTTTCTAGACAGACCTTGCTTGGAAAAGACAAATGCAAAAATACAATAATACAATTACAAGCATATTGCTATAGGAGTGCATTAGTTCATTCATACAAATAATTTCCGCATGTTTTATTGTTTCTGTATTTCAAAACACTGGCGCAATCACACACACACACACACACACACGCACACACACACACACGCACGCGCGCGGGCAGGCGCGCAATAATAAAATCATCATTGGTGCATATAGATAAAAAAAACAAACAAACTCACACACAGTCATTTACACAAAATCAAAGAAAAACAACGCATGCGCACAAGCAAAGTTGACATCATCTTGAAATAGCAATGTAATCACAAACGTAAGCATAAATACACACAAACATAAAAAAAGCATCGTAGAAGAAGTAAAAATGCGTGTGATATATTTGAAAGGAAGACAATGGAATATAAGAGAGTGTTTGTTTTCATCTATTCCTTTCATTCAATCTCGTCTCCAGTATTTCTATTAGTTTCGGCAATATTATTTTTTGCATTCTACATTTTCTCTCTTCGTTTTGAACTCTTTCGTTTGCTTTCCAACGACAAAGACTTTCTATTTTATTAAGTTTAAGTCGATTCTTTTACATTTTTTTTATCTTATTATTATTCACTATAGATAAGTAATAAAATAAAATAAAATGGATGAAAAGGAGAATAAAAAAATACTAGAAAATAAATGAGGAGAAGAGGAATAAAGAATACAACAAATAAAAAGGAATTAAGAAAAAAAAAATCTGTAACTTTAAAAAAGATTGAAGATTAAAACAGGAACAAATAAAAAAGAATTCGGTAGATGAAAATAATATGAAAAATAAAAAGAAAGAAAAAAGTATTATAAAGTAAGAGAGAAAAATATAAATCTTGTCAAAAAAATAAAAATTTTGGCATAATGTTAAACTTGAAAATGTATTAGGAAAACTCTGTGTAGCAAAGGGTAAACGTGAATGGAAATGTAAAGGTAGATATAAAAGTTAAATGAATTAGAAAGTAACAAATGCATTTGCGAACGGACACACACACACACACACACATATATATATATATATATATATATATATATATATATATATATATATATATATATATATATATATATATCACCCACAAATAAGTACACCCATACCAGTTTTTATAAAAAGTTAATTTTTTCTAAGCCAATGTTACCTGGACGTCATTTTTGTGAGTGGAACACTATACAATCAAAACGGATGTTATTTGGTAATATTTATTATAAAACAATATCATTGAAACACTGTAATCTGAAATATGAATATATAGCAGACCAAATATAAATACATCCCAACGCAAAATTCTATATTGCTAGAATATTTTCAAAGTAAAATTGATTACACACACACACACACACACATACACACACACGCACACATATATATATAGATACATATATATATATATATGCAAGCAGAGAGGTACGATGAAGTACTCGTAGCGTAGTGTCTAATGTACTAGACTGCGACATCATAGTAACGGAGTTCGAACTCCAGTTGCGTTTTGACGTTCACTTTCAAATAAATACCACTGGGAAATTTATAAACCTCTTTATTCTTCCCAGCTATGGGTTCAATAATGCCGCTCCTGTCCCTTTAACAAGGATTGTTTTGGCAATAACCCACAAAGGTTGATATGCCATTGAACGAAAGCGAACAAAAAAAAACAAAAAACAATACAGGCATATATATATATATGTGTGTGTGTGTGTGTGTGTGTGCGTATATACATAATATATATGTATACGAATGTACATACACAAACACACACACACACACACAGACATATATATATATTTAGAGGGAGAGAGAAAGAGAGGGGGAGATAGAACAATGATTACCATAAATTAAAAAAACAATGACAGTTTTATAATCGAAAATATGTAATTGCTAAATCTATCTATCTATCTATCTATCTATCTAATAATGATTGCTGTACATCAAATTCCAAAGAAAGTTTTATAAAAACTAACTATGTAAAAGTTAATTTACACGGATGCCTGTATATATATCTAAACACAATATGACATCAAGCCAAGAAGAACAAAAAATCTTAAATTAAAACGAAAGAAATGATAAGAAAGTTACGATATACAATTTTGTTGAAAGGTCGAGAGCAGTTGGGACTAAAGAAAAGAAGTAAAACATGAAAAAAAAAACATAAAAAGAATGTTAGATAAAATTGAGTGAGTGAGAGAGGATATATATATATATATATATATATATATATATATATATATATATATATATATATAGATAGATAGATAGATAGATAGATAGATGTAATTTTAAATGCATATAAAAAGTACGAGAACGATTAAAAATACGACTAAAATAATTGAGCCATAAAAAACCTCCAAAAAACTGGCAGTGAGTTCAAAGAATAGCAAGAAGGGAAAAGTAGTATGAATATTTATAAAAATAAAATCTAATCTGGTTCAAGGTCATCACAGTTAGGAAAGTATTGAAAAATAAACGGACTAAAGAAGAACAGTCTATGTAAGAACAAACAAACAAACAAACGAAAATAAAGAAGATGAAAAGGAAAAACAAAGAAAAACAAAAACAACAAAAACAAATAACAAAAATAAACTGAAACAAAACTCAACTAAACATTATGAAGTAATAAAGAAAATATTAACCACCGTAAAATTTGAAAAAATTGTCGTAAAAAAAAAAAAATTAAAAATATGATACTAATTTATTATGGACCTAAGAGTGAACCTGAGTGAAAATTCAACGGTAAATCTACAAGTTTAGTGACGCCACCCCCACACACGCACACATGTATATATACGAGGATCATTAAATAAGTTTCCAGACTTTTTTTTCCCTATGGGCACTTTTATTGTTAGTACACACATGAAACTCTAGTCCCCTTCGAAGTAATCTCCTCCGGCTGCAATGCACTTGTTGTACCGTTCCAACAACCTCTGGAAGGCCCCATGTGAGCGTGTCAATGACCTTTGTCACAGTCCCTTTCATCTCCTCAATTGTCTCATAACGACAGCCTCTGAGCCTAGGGAATAAGCAAAAGTCACAGGGAGCAAGGTCTGGACTATAAGGAGGCTGAGGAACTGTCTTGATGCCCATCTTGGTCAAAGAGTCTGTGACAAGGATGGAGTTGTGGACTGGTGTATTGTCCTGGTGGAAATACCACTGACCCGATTTGAAGAGTGCTGGCCTCTTCCGACGGAATCTCTTCCTGAACCCCTTAAAACCTCAACATAGTAATCCTAACCCTAACCCTTTGGCCAATCAACTGTGGTGTATTGACTTCCTTACTCTTCCCACACCTCTCAGCATCCCTCACAGACTCTCTGCCTTCCTTGAATGTCTTATGCCACTCAAAAACTGATGCTCGATTCATGCAAGATGCTTCAAAAGCAGTCTGAAGCATTCCATACGTTTCTGTGGCAGCATTTTCTCCAAGTTTAAAACAGAATTTTATAGCATATCGTTCTTCTTAAGTGTCCTCACGTCCAGATTGCATTTTTGAAATTCACCAGCTGTGACAATCAGGTTTTACTAGGGTGTATTTCAGTTGCTGCTGTAGCTGTTGATTTGAATCTGAAATCATAAAAATTGGTCACTCATCTCATAAGATGTATAGCAACAACATAGTGAATTTTCAAGAGTCTACGACAATTTTAAATACCTGTACAAAAAAAATGTAGAAACTTATTGAATGTACCACGATATATTATTATTATTATTCACTCATTAGAGCTTTTCACATCAGCGTTAGCCGATGGTTTTTCACTGGAGTCTGAGTGACAGCAAGTCTCCTCAAGTCTCCAGGACTCTTCTTAGTATTCTGGCCGTTCTCAACAATGCTGTCGTTTGGATGGTCTCCACTCGTCCGCCAACTTCCAAGTCGTCTAATCCTTTAATTACTGTTCCAAACGCACCAATTACAATTGGTATAATTGTCACCTGCATGTTCCACAGTTTTTTCAATTCCCTAGCAAGGTCGAGGTACTTATCCTTCTTTTCATATTCTTTCAGTTTTATTCTGTGGTCAGCTGAGACAGCAAAGTCGACTATTTTGCAAGTTCTCTTTTTTTTGTTGATTATTATTAAGTCTGGTCTTCTGGCCGGGATTAGGTGATCCGTTTGTAGGTTAAAGTCCCATAGGAGTTTATGCGTGGCATTTTCTAGGGCAGATGCTGGGTTGTGCATTATTATTATTATTATTATTATTATTATTATTAACAACAAAAGTGAATGTAAAAACTTCAGTTTCGTACTTTAAGAAAAAAAAAAAGAAAGACCGGTAACTTTTTATGTGGGTGACTTGATGTTTACTATAAGAGTAAAGTTACCAGTTGGCAATAATGTCAAGGTTGATAGAATGATAAAAATATAAGCAATTATTCCTTTTCAATCATGTTTTTAAAATAACCTTTTTTCATTTTCTAAAAAAGGATTTAAAAATCAAAATAGCAAATTGGCTAGCCTCTTGTTGAGAAAATTGATACATTTTTCAAATTATTTACTAAACAACGCAGGAACTTGAATTATGCTGGAAGAGGAAGAAGCAGTTGTTTTGGCGTCACAATTTCATGTTAAACCTGATTTTGGACAAAAAGCAAGAACAGCGTCTTATATACATAAATGTGTGTCTGTATGCAGACTCACATATGCATACCGGCTCAATTGGCTGGGACTGTAGAATACACCGACTGCATCTCGGCAGAGGGCTTTGACTCCCCCAACGAGCGTCCTGAATATAACACTAAACAATCTGATAGTAAGGCTTCACTAATACTGGAGCTTTGGGGAATACGGAATACTCTGACTTGGAGTGGTAACAATTGATCGAATCCTATCTATGGATCAAATAGAACTAAACAGTGTACTTATGCTAAACTGAATTGTTTGAAATAGAACTGTTTTTGACATTTAGACTGAGTACTGTTCTTAAATTGAATTGTTTTAACTAGAACTGTTTTTACATTTAATTGTGTGTAAACAAAAAACTGTTCTTACGCTAAACTGAATTGATTGAAATTGAACTGTATATATATATATATATATATATATATTTATATAAATGGATTTGGCATTAAATGACCACAATGGTTGATATGCCATAAAGCCAAACTAAACCAAACCTATACATACATGAGTTCAAAGCTCAACGATGAAAAAGAAATTTGTATTTTTCAATTGAGTTTCTTTACTTGTCAATCCTTTTGATTCACACATGAGCCGTAATCACGTTATAGTTCGAACATTAAATTGTGAAAACCTTAGATAAAAATTCAGCTATTAATCTTATGTTAGAATATGGACTAATTGATCCATCCACATTATTGGTAATGGATATGCAAATACACTGATCCATATACAGACCCACAGATAAATAAGTAGAGTGCTGAAACACAAGTATCTATCTATCTATCTATCTATCTATCTATCTATCTACTTACATAATAGGATGTAAGTAAATAATAATTTCTCAGCTTAATGAGTATGTGAGAAAAAGCTACTACGTTTGTTCCATAAAAGGTTTTACATTGGTGCATAAATTTCACTCCGTAATTATAACAACTATTGTAATTCAAAGGCAATATTAAGAATATAAACCATTAGAAGGAATTCCAGTCTAAGAATTGGAGAGTGGTGAAAGAAAGACCGAGTGAAGAGGATGAAGAATTAAAAGTTATTCCTCATTGTATTAAAAAAGGAAAATGGAACTAGTGTGGATGAATGTAGAGTGTCAGTAAGAAAAAGCGACAACTTCTCAACACACACACTCACAGACACAGAGACACACTCTCTCTCTCTCACACACACACACACACACACACACACTCTCTCTCTCTCTCTCTCTCTCTCTGTCATCTGAGTCTCCTATTTTTTTTTCTTTAACTTTTCGGAGAGAGAGAGACAGACAGATAGACAGATATAGAAGGAAACAAATAGAAGGGGTGAAGAGGGAAAAAGGGAGAAAGTGAGAATTGGAAAGAGAGAATAAAAGGAAAAAAATGACTGAAATATATATATATATATATATATATATATAGAGAGAGAGAGAGAGAGAGAGAGAAAGATGGAGAGAGAGGGGAGTGAATAAAGGGAGAAATGGAAAGAGAGAATTTAAGAAAAATGGAAGAGAATTGAGAGAGAGAGAAAGAGAGAGAGAGAGAGAGAGTATGTGTGTGTGAGAGAGAAAAGAGATAGAGAGATTTGTAAGAGATGAAATAAGAAAGATACACAGGAAATATAAAGTATAACACTATGCACAGAGGATCCTAAAAATTGAAGGTGAAAAAAAAAAGAGAAAAGAGATAAGGATAGAAATATAGACTTATCCATTGATAAGTAAACCCAATCCAAAAAAAAAAATAAATAATGGAAATAAAGTAAGTAAAGTTAACGACTGTAATGGAGGGCGCCCCGAAGGATTCCTTTTCAATAGCTACTACACCGAGGTGTAGGGGAGGGCGCTACTCCTCATCTAATAATCTTCTAAATCTTCAATACCAGAATTCGATTAGTTCTGGTGGAATATTACACAACCAAATGGATATTATTGGGTAATTAATTATTGGCTAATTATTTATTGGGTAATTATTTATTTCTAAAATTTAATGAGTTAAAACTCTATAACCAAAAATAAAATCACATACGCATTTTAAGGAGAGTATTTATTTTTGTGGTATGACATGATCATAGGAAGTTTTGATATTGTTGGATCTGGTAATAAATGATACCGAATAATATCCGTAATGATACAATATTCACCTTGAAATAATAAGGTATCTTTCGTTAAAAAAACAAACTAAGTTTTTATAAAAAACATTATGAGTGTACTTATTTATGAGCGTACAAGATTTTGTCGACTGTTAGGGAATAGCAGGGGTTAAAAAATTAAAAAAAGGATTAATAGATGAAAAAGGAGAGAGAGAGAGAGAGAGAGAGAGGGGTTGGGAAATATTCAAAATATAAGAGACATAAGATTTAGAAAGAAAATAGTGTGGAGAAGAAAAATAATGAATTTAGTTAGATAGAAAAAGAAAAAAAAAACTAAAAAATGTTGAGAAAAATATCAAGGAAGCGCCGGGATAAATGTGGGGAAAATAGAAACATGAAAACTAAAAGAATAGACATATTTGTGAGAATAAAACTATGAAGGAAAAAGAAAGAAAGACTGAAGATATAGAGAAGTAAGAGACTAAAGGGAAAGCAGAAAAGGAGTAAAAATGGAAGGAAAAGAGGATTGATGACTGAATAAAGATAAAATGAATAGAGAAAGGCAGACCAAAAGGTGACAAGGAAATTGAAACTAAACAAAATGGAAGGAAGGCGTAACCAGACCAAACGCGACTCCAACATGTGAGAGTGGTGTTATCGTGGCCAGCTGTCCCATATTGATCCTGAGGACAGATGAAACACAAACAGACACAAATCACTTAAGTGGATTACATCTCGGTATTATTAGCAGAACAGACATAGATTAAATTTTCGTAAAGAAAAAGACATAGTTGAAGTGCGCGTACAGATTTGTGCGTCTATGAGTGTGCTTTTGTGAGCGTAAAAGAAAATTGGTAGAAACTGAGAGAAACTAGGAGAATGGGAGGAGATACTTGTATAAGAGCAATAAAAAATTGAATGAAGAAAAAAATGAGAAAAGAGGAGTAGACAGGATGACAGAAAATATAATAGAATAAGTTTCAAAGAAAAAAAAAGAAAAGAGAGAGAGAGAGAGAGAGAGAGAGAGAGAATGAAAGTATTAGAGTATCAAAATTATTTTCATTTCTTTAATCAGCTAAGAGTTTATAGGAACATATCAGGAGATCCTATATGTCTTTTGAAAAACAAAAATACATTTGATACATTCTAATGTAATAATAATAATAATAATAATAATAATAATAATCTATCGTTGCTATCACTCAGATTCCATTGAGTGACCACCGATTAAAAGTGGAAGGAAAAACTCAAAATAATAATAATAGTAATAATCTCAGGCAGAAGACCAGATGTAATGTTAATTAAAACGAAGAAAAGAACTTAAATATAAATTTTACTGTTCCTGCGGACCACATGGTGAAAATGAACAAAAAATGAAAAGATAGAGAAATACTTGGATCAGCGATATCATTTGAAGTCAGTGGATTTGGAATGGTTCATAAAGGCATTTCACATAGCACTAATACCCTTTTGGAAAGGTATGAATCCAAATATTCTCCCTCCAGCTATGGGTAAATAGTAGGGCAGACTAGGTTCTTCAGCCATGGTGAGGCAACTAGTCTAGGAGAAGGAAAAACTCTGAATTCAAACCTGTTAAACTTCGCTTAAAAATTGACCTTGTGTCATATCCTGCCCGGGTGGAGGGGTTGGTAAATATGATAAAGGCTTGAAAAAAAAAAGACAGAAGAAATTGAAAATGAGCGGAAAAATTGAGATGATACAGTCTACAGCTCAGCTGAGAGAGGCTAGAAAACTCAAAAGAGACATGGAGACCAACGGAGACTTGCTGTCACTTAGACCCGAAAAAATAGCAACAAACTATCGATATTGCATATGAGATGATCTGGAGATTGTTTAGAAGGGGAAACACGAAGAGAGAAACTGAATCTCTATTGATTGCTGCAAAAAATAATGCCATAAGGACTAATTGTGTCAAAGTAAATATTGGTAATGCATGGATGAATAGCGAGTGTATGTGGCAATAGAGATGCAAATATAACAAACTGGCGCCAAAGAATATAAGAGTATGCATGATTTTGTAGGAACGGTAATCTACTAGGAATTGTGCAAGAGAATAAAATTGGATACGCTGACAAATGGTATAAGCACAAACCAGAATTCCTCCCCCCAAAATGAGACACCTAAAATTCTCTAGGACTTTGAGATACTAACAGATCACCAAATCTCAGCCAGAAGAGTAGACATTGTGTTAATTAGCAAGAAAAAAAGAAAGAACTTTTCATCTAGTGGATATTGCCGTTCTAGCAGACCCCCATGCCGTTCTAGCAGACCACATTGTGTAAATAAAAGAAAGCAAAAAATTGATAAATACGTGGACATTACCAGAGAGCAAAAAACAAAAAAACAAAAACAAAAAAACAAAAAACAAAACAACAAAAACAAAAAAACCAAAAACGTTAAACATGAAGGTGTCGGTGATAACAATCGTAATTAGAACTTTTGAAATTGTGGCTATGAATCTGGAAAAGAGATTGGGTGAATTGAAGATCAGAGGAAGAATCGAGACCACAGAGACTACAACATTCTTATTATCGTATAGAATACTTGATGAGTTGCCGAGATTTGGTATCTCTCAGAAAGATGAAAACTTTACAGGGAATGGAATAATGGGTTATAGTCTTTGGTTTGGTTGATTTGTTTAATGGTGTATCAACTCTTTATGGGTTATTTTGTGTCAAAATTTGATTCATTTCTAAATGTTTGATTGTTATCATAACAAAGTTTCAATGTTTCATTATATTTTCTAAATTACACTTTTTAAAATTTGTCTCTGATCATTTGTTTGCACAGTTATATGATCTCAGGTATTCCTATTTAATACAAATAATTTTCAAACAATTATATGGTTACAAGTGCCCCTATTAAATGAATAATTCATACACAATTATATTGTTTCAAGTAACTAATACTATTTAATAAGTATGTTTATACATAATTATATAATGTCAAGCATTCTTATCCAATACGAACAACAATTTTCAAATTATTTGATGGAACACTCTAACTGGTACTCTACCACTCGGAATCTGAGTGGACTTAGGAGTAATGGCAATAAAGGGATGACTCCTCATTACAGAATGGGAGCCCCAACACAGGATACAGTTTAGAGTCACTCGGGACACCTTCCTTCTTCTTGGCGGAGGTCATACTCTTCTGCAGTAGATGCAGAGGAGTCTGACCCACGCCATATAATATGTAATGTACACCCCCTGCCATGTAATATGTAATGTACACCTAGTGACAGCGTTGGGGGGGTGTTCCACGCTGTCTGAAGGTGTACATTACATATCGCATTGGAATAAAGGCCAGTAAAAACAAAATATCCTTTTGGTACACACTAATGTATTTGATAAAGATTCGTGGAATAAGATGTCTTTGGATTTATCCATAATAGAAAGGAAGAAAAATACAGAGGGTGTTTGAAAGATTTTTATAGAGAATAAAATTGAAAGTTGAAAAGATTAAGATGAGGATGAACAGTTATACAAAAATAGAAAAAGGAAAAAAAAAAAAAAAAAGAAAAAAAGAAAAAAAAAGTAGAAAATGTCCATGAGCAAAGTTAGTGACTCGAAGGATCCCTTTTTCAATAGCAACAACACCGAGGAGAGGGCACTTCTGCATTCCGTAGATCGTTCCACTTTACCCAGATCCTTACCTTATAATACTGAGTGTTAAGCAAGGCAGCATCAAGTACTATTTTCTGAGTCTTTAGTGTGACTCGACCTGGGATTGAACTCCGGTCTTCCAGACAATTGACTCATTAGGCCAATGAGAGAGACAAAATTTTCAAGATGAAAAGGCATCCATGTTCAAGTAAGAAGCATACAGAAAGAAAAAAAAAACTTAAACACAAAAAAGGAAAAAGAAATAGGAAGGAAAATTACGTAAAATTCGAATTTTAAATTATACAAACCAAAGGCAAATTATTTGGAACTTCAGTTGTTTACTACTTAGAAAAAACCAAAATGGCTTCCGAAGAAATAGATCTACGACCTCACAAATATTAACCATCCGCAGAATCCTTGAAGGTGTACGGGCAAAGAACCTACAAGCGACATTAATATTTGTCGACTTTACCAAGGCTTTCGACTCCATTCACAGAGGAAAGATGGAACAAATCCTACTAGCGTACGGCATACCTAAAGAAACCGTAGCGGCAATAACGATTCTCTATAGAAACACTAAAGTAAAAGTACGATCACCAGATGGAGACACAGAATACTTCGACATAGTAGCAGGAGTACTACAAGGAGACACGCTGGCTCCGTATCTCTTTATCATTTGTCTAGACTACGTACTTAGAACATCGATTGACAAAATCAAAGAGAATGGCTTCGAACTGACTAAGAATAGAAGCAGAAGATACCCCGCAACAACAATTACCGACGCCGACTACGCCGATGACATAACGATACTGGCAAATACACCTGACCAAGCCGAAACACTTCTGCATAGTTTGGAACGAGCAGCAGCAAGCATAGGCCTCCATGTTAATGCACATAAAACGGAATATATGTGCTATAACCAAACGGGGGACATCTCCACTCTAGAAGGAACCCCTCTTAAACTAGTAGACAAATTCACGTACCTAGGAAGCAGCGTCGAATCAACCGAAAAGGACATCGAAACGAGGTTAACGAAAGCATGGACAGCTATCAATAGGCTATCGACTATATGGAAATCAGACCTAACCGATAAAATGAAACGCAGTTTCTTCCAGGCAGCGGTCACATCGATACTGCTATATGGATGCACTACATGGACGCTAACAAAACGGCTGGAGAAGAAACTAGATGGCAATTACACAAGAATGCTGCGTGCAATCCTCAACAAGTCCTGGCGGCAACACCCAACAAGACACCAACTGTACGGCCACCTGCCCCCTATCACGAAAACTATTCAAGTTAGGCGAACCAGACATGCAGGACATTGCTGGAGAAGCAGAGATGAACTCATAAGAGATGTACTCTTATGGATCCCCACACACGGCCGCGCAAAAGCAGGACGACCAGCACGAACGTACATTCAGCAGCTATGTGAGGATACAGGTTGTTGTCCTGAAGACCTACCTAGGGCGATGAACGATAGGGAGGAGTGGCGGAAGAGGGTCAGGGATATCCGTGCTGCCAGCACGATATGATGATGATGATGATGATTAGTTACTTGAAACCATACAACTGTGTGCAAAAAGACTTATTCAATAGAAATAATTATTTAAAAGCAAATAAATATTCGTATTTGATTGGAATACTTGAAACCATATAACTGTATGCAAATTATTTGTATTAGATAATAATACTTGATATCATATAACTTGTATGCAAAAAAGCTCTTAAAAACTATTACACGAAAGAAATGTAAATACAAATATTCTACGAACGTGATTCCCTAACGTCTTAGCATAAACTAACCCAAGACAGGTTGATATGCTGTTAAAATCAATCAATCAATCAATCAATCAATCAAAGGAAAATGTTAATTTAGTATCTGATTTAATTGGAGAGCCTAATTAGTGATGACGTAATGGATATCGTCATAGCAAATAGACTCAGTAAACTAAGTTGGAATTCTAGATGAGGTACTTTTCATTTCTCATGGTGCTAAGGCTATTATAAAAGGCATGAACTCATCTCTTTTCCTTCTTTATCAGGGAAGACTGGGTTCTTCATCTATGGTAGAGTAACTGTATGCAGACTGGCGGTGGATATTAAGGTAACTGGGTTCCAGTTGTAACGTTGCGTTATGATTATCAGGTATCCACGCTCGGAATTAATACAGCTGACCAGGTTGTATAATGTGGTCCGGGTCTGTCCGGAGCGGAAACCTCGCAGAAAAATTTGTGTGAGCCAGGCTTGCTTAGGAAAATAAAAAGGAAAAGTAAGTGATGTATGGCTAAATTGAGCTCCCATGACAAATTTCTGGTAAAAGCAGCGAAGAAAAAAATTGATCTTGATATAGTGGCTCACATTTTTTTTATCCAGGTGAACTTTATATCGTGGTGTGAAGAATCTGGCTGGTCACCCACATCGCAGTCACCACTGCTGGATACATTACCCATGTTCAACCTCTACTGCCATGCCACCAACTCCTGACTCTATCATTGAGTGACAACATAATAAAATAAGGGGCATTGCTTTACTCTTACTTGCGAGATTGGTAGGCTTTGTTAATGCATAGCCAACGGTGGTGACTATGTGGAAAATAGTGTTTTGTAGTTGTAAACTTGCTCTACCCAAATGTGTTATTGTGTTCCTGGTACCTGCTGTAGTTTCCTCAGAAATAAATTGGAGGCTTTATTTTCAGTGCATTGCTGTCGTCGCTGTTGTCTTTATTTTTTTAAAGTTGGAATAGTTTTGACAAACTAGGGTAGATTTGAAAATCTGTATGAATAAAAGCGAGAAAAAAAAAAAGGAAAAAATCGAATAAATAAAATGAACCAGATGGAAATTACTTATTTTACAAACATTTTTATGAAAATAAAATAAATTTCATGCTATGCAAACTTCAGATGCAAGACCACTTGTAGAATATAAGAAAGAAGAGCCACATTGTCTACAATATCGTTGCAAAATGTAAAATATAGTGAAAATAAAAGAAGATTTAAGGGATTGAAGAAAGAAAGTCATGCTAAGCAAAAAGAGATAAATGTAAGAATTAATAAAAATGAAAGATTAATAAGAAACTAAAATACTTCCCGTTAAAAATGTCGACGTTACATCTCGGATCAGTGTGTAATATCTGTTTACTTAAACACTCCGTCACGGGCAGGGTGCGACATAAGGTCAATTTTTAAATGACGTATAGCTGGTTTGAGTTCAAAGTTTTCATTCTCCAAGATCGGTTGTCATACCAAATCTTGCTCAACTATGTACCGTTATCTAGGAGTCGGAAAAAGAGATGGATTCATGCTTTTCTTAAGGGAATTAGGGTCGTGAATTGTACAGTTACTTCACTCTATTCAAAGTGAGACATTTGATTTGATGAATTTTTTTATATAAAATATTTAAATAAAAACGATTGTTATTTTGATAAAGTAATGTGTAAAGTGTAACACTTTCCACATGTAAATACGAAAAAGCCACCCCCCAAAAAAAAACCAAAACTGAACACAAATCAAAGAAGAGTCGAATAAAAAAGGAGGCGGAGTGGTAGTTTCCTGAAGACAACAACCCATATCCTGCAAAACATGGCTTTACAAAAACAAAACAAAGAAACAAAAACAGTCGTATAAATATGGCCGTGGGAGTAGAAAACAAACAGAAATAGTCGAGTAAATATACCGGTGGGGTGTTGGACTCCTGTAGAAGTGTATAGGACTGCAGTTCTACTGCATCAGTGATCGTGCTGCGACTTCTGAAGCAAACAGTTTTTGCCTCACGCCTTTTACAAATAAAATGAGTTCTAATTCTTACTTTTTGATAATCATGAAAAATATAATTAATTAGATTTAACTTTAATGCTTGGTAGAAGTCCTGGAATAAAACACTTTGATCCTCTGCAAGATGTACAGATACTGCACTTGCATCGTTTAAGCAGGCACGGACAGACCAGCTAGGAAACAAATAGAAAAATAACACTGTTCATAATATAAATATTTACCAACCAATCCGCTCGGGCAGGATATGACACAAGGTCAATATTTAAGCAGAGTTTGAATTCAGAGTTTTCTTTCTCCTAGACTAGTTGCCTCCTCAAGGCTAAAAAACCAGTCTGCCCTACTATTTACCCATTGCTGGAGGGAGAATATTTTTATTCATACCTTTCCCAAGGGTATTAGTGCTATGTGAAATGCAATCAGTCTCGTCCAGGATTTGAACTCGTGTCGCCGTGTCCATTTCATACGACAATAACCATTATAACTGTTCATAATGTATGTATGTTTGTATGTATGTATGTATGTATGTATGTATTTCCCCCTCTATCTCTCGCATTTTCACTCTCTTTTCCATACATATATGTGTGAGTAAGGTTTGCAATAAAATTCGACGGTATTAAAAATGACATTATGGAAATTGACATGTTTTTCTCTAAGTATAGTTTGTTAAGTAATAACTTTTATTTTTCTACAACAAAATCTACTCGAAAGAAAGGAAAGAGAAACGTGCTATTAATCCTTTTTCTGATCAAGGCAAATTAGAGATGTCTAATCAGATGTTTTCACAAGATTTTATCCTTTATCCTAAAAGTGGTTTAAGACTTACGTATGAAACCCAAACTTGTCACCAGAAACACTTAGATCCACATGGAGATCACAAAACAGGGAAATAATATATATATATATATATGTATATATATATATATATATATATATATATATATATTCTGTTAAGTTTCGGACCTTATCTATTTAAACTATTTATTTCTTTCTGTAGGAGCTATCCTCATAGCAAAACATGTCATATTGATTTTCCGTATTGTTTTCATTTTCTAACTGTATGTAAGAGATAGAGAGAGAGAGAGAGAGAGAGAGAGAGAGAAAGAGAGAGAGAGAGAAAGTGAGAGATACATAAAAATAAATAGATAGACATAGAAGAAATAAAGATTTATTCGACGTAACTTGAAGTTTACTCCAGAATGAAAGTTGCGACGATGAGGCTACTTGTTTATTATAAAAGAATAATACTTCAAAGTTTTAGGTTAACGAATGTCAAGGTTTATGTTATAAATAATTTGCATAATATAAGAATATTTCAACAAAGAGTATTTATAAAACAGTTTAAATATAATACCTAACTGAAGGTTTTAATATGATGTGTACGTAAATTCAATTTTACTGCCATAAGTTAAGGACTCTTTGATTTATCAAAATGATTATTTTGTCTTTATAACTGTATATTGCATAATGACCTACCACATAATTGTATTACTGGACAGTGGCTGTATGTAATTTGTATAGGAACGAAAGGCAGACGCTGAACTAGAGACTGGAAACGTAATAACTTACTTGGATGTATCATGACTGATACATATATAATATATAGCAGGTGCCGTGGAAATTCCTGGGAAACATACCTAATATTTACCTGAATTTAAAGTATAAAATAAAAGATGGGAATGACTTTAGAATCGAACGTTCTAAAATGTCACATGACCTCTATTTCTTATGATATATAAAATTAAAAAAAAGGGAGAAGGCAGGAATCGAACTTCCGGGGGAAGATAAACGAATCTTTGCTGTGTGTTTTTCAAAGGTTGTCGGGTTTGTAAAATTTGTCTTTTCAGGTTTGCGACCGAGATGTTGCAACTTTCCATGCAGGTTGTTTAATAATTGTCCGAAATCTCTGATGTTATAACCCGAATACATGTACTTTCGACCTTCATTGGTAATTATCGAGGATGTGGTTACGACTACGCCATAGATTAAAAGATGTTTTCAGTGATAAATGAAGTGGAGTGTTTATCGTTCGTATTTGAACAGACAATCTGTGATGATTTGAAACTGATCAGGATTACATGATTATAGATAGATGAAGCTTTAGAACTATCCAGCTATTTCAAATGCATTCAAAAATTCCATTTCCTAAATTAGAAGAGATTTTGTTAACATTGTTGTGTCTGTTTTATAAGTATGGTCGCTAGTATTTGCAGTCTTTTTTACAATTTGTGCTTGAAATGATTTTTGTGTGAAGTAGAAAAATTACTAAATAATATATATATATATAAATGAACAAAAGTTATCAGAGAAATAAGAGTATTATATTACTTTTATATTATTCCTTATTTGACATTTATTTGAACTAGTTTCAGCCATAAATCATCGTTAATGAAAAAAGTTTTTGTGGGAAAAAATATTTTTAGAATGTTTTAATGTTTAATTTTTTGTTTGTTTGTTAAGGTAGTTTTTTATGCTATTAGAAAAGGGCTGTAAAATGTACAGTCGGGGTGTAGTTTAATGAAGAATGTTGTCTTGTATATATTAAATATCTGAGTCTTTTTGCAACCGAATTCTTGGGAAAATGGGACATTTTTGTATAGTTTTTGTATGATAGGGCGCGGTGCCCTTTCATTTTTCCTGGCATTTAAAGTGAAATTAGTTTTGAATCGATTCTGCTAAAGAGAACTGAATTATAGGAACTTATGAAAAGTTTTTAGATCGTACACATACTTCTACAATTATCTACTTTGTCTTAAAATCTTTCAAAATCAAATAAGAAAAAGAGAGGCAAGTAAACGGATATCTGAAAATTTTAGTTTGTTGAAAGCTGTTAATATTATACTTGTATTATATATTCTTCATAATCACATAAAAATTTCTCGTAATAATTGTTTGCATTTTCTGCAGCAATTTTTCGAGTAATTTCTTTTGCCGGAAATTTTTTCGGTAATGAACGCAATCATTTTTTTAATCGATTTTGTTTTAATCATTTGGAGAAATATATATAATTTGTTACGCCCACTTGATTCTTATTTTTGAATTTTCTTCGAAAAAATTTCTGAATGACAAGATATCTATATATAGCCATAATTTTGTCCATAACATTAATGAGAAAGCCGCTAAAAATAATTGCAAAACTCGCAAAATATAAGTTCCCGAATGAGACTAAGTTGCTCGTTCATCTGAGTGGCTTTTAATTCACAGACGGAGTGAAGAAATGCTTAACGTGTCCATACATCAACTTCTACGAAACAGCCAATCATAATGAGTACCTACCATGGTTTGAATTGTTTTAGTCACATAATATACACGTTGAAAACAATCACGTATCAAAATATTGCAAAAATTTCGACTCATCCTACATTTTACTTGATTTTAATTGTTAATTGCTTTTTTTTTATTACAACTTTGGTCGTCAGTTCGCCTTTTGCTCTTTTGCTTTACTAGAAACAACCATCAGGCTGGTATTAATTGGACCGTTTTTTCACAAGGTTTGTCAGTGAACAATTCGATTCTCAATACTTACTCTAACATGATTTCTTTGAGCTGATTCATATGCGTAGATGTTAATATTTCTTATCCTAATGGACCCTTTATAATAAAATTAAGCCCGGAAACTGTAATATATATATATATATATATATATATATATATATATATATATATATATATATATATATATATCCAATGTTACATGACAAACTGTGTTCTTCATGTTATATAATTGGAGCAGAAGATATTTGTCCCGTAATCTAACTGAGAATTGACTTCGGAAATATCTGTTCGCTACCAAATTAATTTCTTTCCTGCCATATTCCTTAATTTCATTTTTATTTCCTTCTCTTCTCGCTCATTTCTTTCTTTCTTTCTTTCTTTCTTTCTTTCTTTCTTTCTTTCTTTCTTTCTTCATTTAACGCCTTTTTCCACCGGCACTAACACAACAAGCTGCTTTGGTGAACCTCGTATGCACGGCATAAGGTTCAATTATTCGGCTATCAGAATCTATCAAATGAAACTGGCTTCAGGGCGGGGGTTGGAGAGTAAGATATTGAAGAAAATCGGAGAATGGATGGATTGGAAAGGCCAAGAAAGAAGGGAGGAAAGATTGACGGAATGATGAGCCCGTATAGATTCGATTCAGAAGAGCCTCCGGCATTTCTGGTGCCAGATCAGAGAAATACGACCGACAGATATAACGAATGGTAATTACTAATAGGTTACAATTAACACCCCGATTTAGAATCAGTTTTAATTACAAGATGACCTGCAGGTAAAACAAGACCAACGACTCACCGGCCGGGGCTAATTCCTCCCTGAAGCGTTTGCCGTAGATTGCATCACTTTAGGTCACATTACTTGCGCAGTTGGCAAGTGGCCCAAATAATTTTCGTAATCATGGTGATGGTGATAGTAAACTGTGGACATATTTTGGAATAGAGTGCAGATCCTTTGTTCTATTTATTACAAGCACTGGCTTTTCCTTGACGCGACTCATTTCTTCATATTGAAAAAATGCATTTTCACAGAAATTTTCTCATATTTTAGACCTGTCTATGGGGCTTAGAATATGCTGACTGTAGCCCCCCCCTCCAGTAGAAGGTCAGACCTCTAAAAAGAGGTGATGGTGGGGCTCCAGTTCTAGAGCTTTGGGTAGTGTGAAGTACACCTTCATTGTTATTACTCCTGGGTCCTCCCTGACTTGGAGTTGTTGTACATGTTAGGATCCCATTTCTGGAACAAGTAGATCTGTTAAGAATGTATTCGTATTCGATAGGACTGTAAAAAAACAACTTTAAAAATAACTGCTCAAAAGGTGTAAATTGGAATGTACAATGAACACGATTCCTTAACCTTTAAGCATAAAATAATCTTAGACAGGTTGATATGCCATTAAAATCAGTCAATCATTACTTATGTTTTAAACTTAAAAATGTAAATATCTCAAATATTTCTTTGAAAAATACTCATCTAATGTACAAATGAATTAGTTATCCAACAAACTGAAATACCCAAATTGTATAATGTCTAGAATATTTGATAGAAAGAGCAATAATTGTAAGTTCAGTTCTAGTTGCGTGCTCCATACTTTTGGCCTTGTACTAATGTAAACTAAGCTTAGTTAATGACAATTTCCTGAAGAACTCGTCTTCGCCGGTAAAGATGTTGGTTTAGTTTATTTGTTTAAAGGCATATCAACTCCTTATCTCTTATTCAATGCCAAAATTAGATTCATTTGTACATGTTTGATTGTATTAGATATATTTTCAATATTCTATTGAATTTTTATTTGCACTTTTTTCAAATCATTTGTTTGCAAAGATTTGTATCGTTTTAAATAGTCCAGTCTAATTCTAATTTATACTCAATTATATATTGTTTCAAGTATTCTTAGCTAATACGGATAATTTATACAAAATTAAAGATTTTAAAGTAACTATTTCTATCTCATCATATAATTTTTCTGCACAAAGTTTAAATATTCCTATCTAACGCTAATAATTTGCAAGCAATTATATGGTTTGAAGAAACCAATAATTGTAATTTTGAGTAAACAATTATAGCTTCAAAAAACTTTATACAAATAATTTGCATGCATTTAAATTATTCATATCTAACATTAATAATTCTATTATTCAATGGAAGAAATTTGTTTTACACATAAGTAGTTTCGCGTATCAACCTAATTATTAAAAAAAAAGATCTATTTGATCCAGACATGAGATTCTTGCAGGTACGACAACTCCTGGTCAGAGTAGACCAGGGATTAATTGCAATGAGAGGATACTTCATACTCTTCAGGGTTCCAGAAGTAAAGCCTTGTCACCAGAGGCTACATTTTTTGATTTTCAAGAATGGATTTTTGATACTTTTTAATCAGTCGTCTCAATAGGTTTTGGTGAGCCGTTTTACTGAAACATACGATTGTGCAAGTGATGCATGCTCCATACTCATCTAACCTCTTAGCTCCCTTCAACTTTTTCTTTTTTCCTAAACTGAAAATTCATACCCAGGATCAGAAATGAAAACGTGGAGAGGAAATACCATGGCGCAGATTCATACTTTATCAAAATAGGGGGGTCAGAGGTGCTCTGACAAATGAAAATTGGTTGGAAGGAGTGTAATGAAAGCCAAGTGGAGTATTTTGTAGAAAATTGATTTTTAAGATTGATTCTTTCTATCTGGGTAACTACAGTATTAATCTTGATACTTTTTAAACACATCTCTTATATCAAAGAAAATTAACGTTTCAATTGTTTTGGTTCATTTCTGCCTTTGTAAATATTGCCTCTGTCTTGATATTTCGTGAATATGCATCATATGTTTGAGTTACTTAGCTTGCCTAGTCTGACACAAGTTAGTATCAAGCAAAGGCCCTAGCAAATCAACTTGCCCAGTCGACTGGGGCTGCAGAATACCTCGACTGCACCTCTGCAGAGGGATAAGACCCCTACCAACAAGTGTCCTGGATATGACACAAAACAATCTGATGGTGAGATTCCAGTGATGCTGGAGCTTTGGGGAATATGGGGCACTTCTTCATTGCCGTTGCTCCCAGGTCTACTCTGCCCCGGTGTGATAGCACCTGATGGAGCCCTGTCTATGGGTTAAAAAGAACTAAACTGCATACTTATGCGAAACTGCATTGTTTGAATTAGAACTCTTTGACTAAATTGAATAGCTTGAGATAGAAATGTTTTTGACAATTAAACTGTGTACATACATTTAAACTGCGTACTTATGCTAAAGTGAATTGTTTGAAATGGAAATGTTTTTGACATTGAAACTGTATTTACGCTGAACTGAATAGTGCAATATAAAACTGTTTTGACATTTAACTGTGAGTAAACAAAATCTATACTTATACTAAACTGAATTAGCTGAATTAGAAATTGAAATCAGAACTGTTTGACTAAACTGAATAGCATGTTTTTGACAATTAAACTGTAAACTTATGCAAGACTATATTGTTTGAAATAGAACTGATGATTTGCATAAAATGGATTTGGCTTTAAATGACCTACAAAGGCTGATATGCCATAAAATCCAACCAACTAAATCAACAGTTGATATTACCAACACAACAGTGCTATTAGTTACTAAGATGTATTTTTAAATTATAACTTCATCTTGTATAAAAAAAATGGGTTTTTCCAGACATCGTCAAAGTTGAAATACAGCAATGTACTTAATCACCGGGGATATGATTTTCGACTCCAAAACATAAACCAGGCCTTACTGCTGAGTGCTACATCCAAGTGCGTGAACTCAGTTTAAGTAATTAGAGGTGTAGTTCGAACTTTCCTCCGTTTCTAAAGGGACACGTGAACACGTATTTTCATGGTCAAGCAACAAATGAAATCAGACATCCTTACCCCCCCCCAAAGATAACAGTGGTGTGACAGTAATCATTGAAAGCTAATCTTGCTTAACGAGTTAAACACAGAGAGAAGCGCACAGAAAAAGGGCACGCGTATACGAAGACCCGAAGGTCATTCACTGGCTAGTATTGTAAAATTCTTGGCTTGCCATATCAAAGTTCACCGACACAGTGCACAACCTTCAGAATTTGATTTGACTGTAAAGTAGTGACACTCCTTGCATCTTTCAGGTGCTTGGCGACCTCAAGAGGGCAACGCTTACTCTTATACAAATAATGATAGAGAAATACGTATGTGAATAAATATAAATTTGTGATGGTTATAGGGCCTATCTCGCGTTGAAGTTAGTTCTGGTCATATTGCAAAGTACATTTATAGCAAAGAAATATATCGAAAATTTGAGAGGAAAAACATAGAGAAGGGCAGAGAGGAAGATAGAGCGAGTGAAAATGGAAGAAAGGCGTGAGAGAAAAAGAAAGAGAGAAAAAGTTGTTTCGCGGTAAGTTAACCCTTGTTGGGTCAATTATGCCGAAGTCACTGTTTTTAGGGAAGCAATTATATGGTTTCAAGTAACGACTCCTAATCCTCCTCCTCCTATAATAATAATAATAATGATAATGATAATACCTTGAGTGTGTTAATAAAAAAAAAAGAACTTGCAGTCTTTGCCTTTCTGGCGGACTAGAGACTGAAAATAAAAGCGAAAAAATTAAAAATACCTGGACCTTGCCGGAGAACTGAAAAAATTGCTGAACATGAGGATGAAAATGATATCATTTGTGGCTGGTGCGCTTGGAACGGTCCCCAAAGACTTGGAGAAAAGACTGTTGGAATTGGTGATCGGAGGAAGAATCGAGACCACATCATGGTCAAGATCGGTAAAATACTCAGAAGAGTTCAACCCAGTCGGTTGTTGATTATGCAGACTATTCCATAGTAAGGGAGTAAGAACCCAACACTGCTAATGAGTTTCCTGGATATGACGCTAAACCATCTGATCTTGTGGCACCTGTTCTTGAGCGTTAGGAGATAATGAGTACACCCTTCGTTGCTATTACTCTCTAGTCCACTCTGTCATAGAGTGGTAGGCGCCTTTGGTGGTGTAATGGTTAGCAAGCTCGACTAGCAAACCTACACGAATGAGTTCGAGTCTCATTGGGTGCCCCTTTCATATTGCCCTGTGCCACATCTAAGCAAAAAGCTTAGTAAATTACCTCTGTCATAGAGTGGTAGTACTTGTTAGGGTAGAGTTCATGGGTCAAGTTCTCTTGAAACCATTTAAATGTGAGCAAACAAGTGACTTATGTTAAATCGAATTATTAGTATTCCTAAAAATAATAAAAAAATTAAAGTTGGCGACCTTAGTCGAGGGTGACCCGAAGGCTCCCTTTTCAACAGCTACCAAACAAAGGTGTGGTGAGGGCGCTACTCCATTCCCTGGATTACTCCACTTTCCTCTCGATCCTTACCTTATAATGTTGAGAGTTAACCAAGGCGGCATCAAGTACCATTTTTTGAGTCTTTGGTATGACTCAACCTGGGATTGAACCCCGGTCTCCCGGACCACTGGCGAACACTCAACCCAATGGCTTGGAACCAATTAAATATGTGTAAACAAATAAATTGAGTAAAATTACAAGTGTTTGATGGCAATACCATTTAGTTTTATTAGCGGTAAAGTGATTCCTTATCACTAAGGGGGAATTGTTAATGATGAATATTTTATTACGTTTAAACCCTTTCTCTTGACCCAATAGGAATGCATACAAAATTTCGTGGTTTATTCGATCGGGTAATCGATAAAGGACTGACTAACAAACTTTCATAGATTATTGCGGTAGAAAATGTTGCGATAATTTATGGTGAATTTGAAAATAAACTTGACAAATTTGGAAAAGGTTAAAAAGAAATAGACGAATGAAGAAAACTTAGAAGTGTGAAAAATTCTCCAAACAATTTTTGTCTGGTGTCCATCACACAAAATTGCATTACGAGGGGTAGTTCAGGAAGCTGTTTAATTATCTGCCGGTAAAACTGAATGAAAAGTATTCCATCTGTTTATATGTAAAATAAACAAAGGAAAAAACTGACTCATTTGAAAAAGAAATGACAGCCAAAAAGACGTGGAAATTACTGATATGACTTAGCTAAACTACATGAAGCATAAATTCACTCTAATGGTGCTCATACTTCACAATTAAAAGTTTGTATCTCTTTTGGTTGGTTTAGGTTGGTTTGGTTTTATGGCACATCAACCATTGTTGGTTATTTAATGCCAAATCCATTTATATACATATAAACAGTTCTATTTCAAACAGTTTAATTTAGTATAAGTACACTGCAGAGTCCTACTTAACCCCTAGATAGGACCCTATCAAGTGTTACCACTCAGGGCCAGAGTGAATCTGGGAGTTATGGCAATAAAGAGGTACCCCGCATTCATCAAAGCTCCAGCATTACTGGAACCTTACTACTAAATTGTTTAGTGACATATCCAGGGCACTTGTAGGCGGGGCTCTTAGCCTTCTGCAGAGATGCAGTCGGTGTATTTTGTAGCCCTAGGTAACTGGGTCATGTATCTCTTTTACCAAACATGACAGGACCTTAATTATTTGAGGATAACACACACACACACACACACACACACACACACACACACACACATACATATATATATATGTGCATATATTATAGTGCATATATATATTTTAGTGCATATATATATATATATATATATATATATATATATATATATATATATAGTGTATTATTCGGTCCAGTTAAACCACAGTCTGTTGGGAGTAATTCCTTCAGGACAAGAAAATCATTCAGGAGTTGAACATTTAAATTTTCCTGGTGGAGAGCTCAATGTAATTTTTTACAGAGCAATATGAGTATTTTTCTTCGTGTTTTCGGTTCACACCAGAAACTGAAAAACAGGATGGAAATGAATTTATAATCCTAAAATAACCGGTCTTTGGTTTTTTCTTTAAAGAAAGATACACACACACACACACACACACACACACACACACACACACACATTTATATATATATATATATATATATATATGTTTGTGTGTGTGTGTGTGCATATAATTTTAGAATTTTTAGCTGCTAAATTTAGTTTAAATTTAACATTTGTTTTACTTTTGATCATTTTGCACTAACTAAAAATGAGAATTTATGTAGCTTACATTATGCATTTAAGCATAAGATTTAGAAAAAACTCAACATGTTTATACAAAAATGTATGAAACTTGTGGTGAAAATAAGCTCACATTAGGAAATCAAAATTATAAACAATACACTTCCCAGTGGATATTTCTCTGTAAAGGCAAAGAGCAGATTACTATGGCCTATGGATATATATTTTTTTTGGTTATCCCACTCCGCATATTGGTGAGACATGTGACAGGAAAAAAAAGTTAATTATATAGTCCTCGTATATAACACCTACCCCCTAACTTTTGAACTGAAAAATCTTGGAAAATAGGGCATCATATATACAAATAATTGCTGTATTATTTTACATACATATAATGTCTCTTTACCCGTTCCAAACGGGCCGGCCAGATTTGGCCGAAGAAACAGGTGTGCTTGTTTACATCCGAATCTAATAAAAGGAATCGGACCAAGAGTGGTATACGCTATTGAATCAAACCGAATGACAGCGGTTTCCATGGAGCATATGTGGGCTTAGAATGTTGGGATTTATTTTCCGATTTTTCATCGAGAGATGTTCGAATTTCAAAGCCATGACAACTATGCATATGAATGCTAGTAGGCGATAATATGAATTGAATGATATGAATAAAAACACTTCTTATATATATATATATATATATATATATATATAATAAAAAGTACAAATAAAAATTACTAATATATATATATATATATATATATATATATATATATATATATCAGTAATTCTTATTTTTGGTTATAGAGGTGGATTTGGGGACGGTTACAAATTTTTTGTGCTGTAGATTTTAGTAAGGAATAATACTTAATAATACTCATTTTGATTGTATCAGAAATGAGAAAATCCTCATATCTTTTATTTAGAAAAAAATTAAAGTAATTCGCACACACACACACACACACACACACACACACACACACACACACACACACACGTGCGCACACACACACACACACACACACACACACACATACACACACACACACACACACACACACATATATATATATATATATATATATATATATATTGGTATGTATCTATATGTATGAATACTTACACATATATATAATTACTTATACATAGGAGTTTTTGTGATCTGTTTAAAAAAAAAGAGCGTTTATTGTTCATAAGGGATCAAAAAAATGTTACAAAATCTTTTTTTTCCTGGAATTTAGCAATATTTTGAATGAAATATTGAAAATGGTTGTAAACTATCACCACAAAGATAAATATTTATAATTTGGTGCCTGATTGAATCATGGGATTTAGTAAGAAGTCACTCGACTTAAATATTGCATTAGATATGATGATCATCAAGACGTGCGGAAAAGACGGAGTTCTTTGACTCATCCGACCCGATCGTCCATCGCTCCGAGAAGGTCATATAGACTGTATCCAGTGTCCGCATAGTGTTGTAAATCCTTGCTACTGAGAACAGATATTTCTTTAGTTGAATTCAGCAGACTTTAGACATTTGGATGTAAGATCACCTGAAGATACAATAATGAATCTCAGAATCGTGTGTCAATTTACTTTAGTTTATCTTTTTATAATCTAACTATCGTAATATTGCTCTACATTCATGTGCATAGAGTACTATACTTTACTAATTTCAACTTCAATTTAGTGGTAAATTTTAATTCTAATTTAATACATATGAATGTATAAATATTTGTATTATATCATAATAACATTATGAATCTCTTTCTCTCTCTCTCTCTCTCGATTTATATATATATATATATATATATATATATATATATATATGCATAAATTTATGTATTTGTATAAGTATGCATATGTGTACTTAGATTGGTGAAAATTTAGGAACAGAAGGTGCTTTATGCAATCTAGGTCTTTGACTAAGAAAGCTCCTTTAAATTCAATGTATGTATGTATGTATGTATGTATGTATGCAGTCAACCCCTTCTCTATGTGCAGAATTTAAACAAGCTTAATTTCTAAGCGGAATACAGCTGGATGGAATTCAAAATTTACTTTCTCTTTGACTGGTTTCCTTAGCAAGGCAAACGCAATCTGCCATACTATTTACCCATTTTTAGGGATGAGACGGTTTCATATCTTTCCAAAGATGATTAACGCGAAATATGCATGTATGTGCATTGTAAACTTATATGCACAAAATTCTTATGTATCGAGGAAGGTGTATATAGGAACTGTGTGTACATTCCCGTTTCTCTCTCTCCCTCCTTCTCTTTCTCTCTCTATATATTCGTGAGTGTGTGTGTGTGTGTGTGTGTGTGTGTGCTTAAATGAGATTTGGTATATACTTGTTTTCGTAATTATTCAAAGCACACGCCGTTCTTCATAATTTGCTTATCCTGCACGGCCCTCTTCACCCAGCTTTATCGTGTGCCATTATTTTGGTCATTGGTGGACTGGTCAAAATTTGTCAGTGCCACAATTTTCCATAATTTTCTTGTTTTATTTCATTGTTCTTTTTTCCCGTTATCTTTTTAATGTTTTCGTCAGACTTTCTACGAGTTTTTTTTTTTTACTTCTCTTTTTCGCCATTTCATTTTCTGTTCTTTCCAAAACCATCTTAATCTGTCTATTCCATTTATATCCTGTATTTCTTCAGCATTTCTTTGGATTTGGGTTTTCTTCTCGCTTTATTTTCTTCCAATCATTTTCTCTTATAATCTTCCTCAAATTTTCAAACTATTTTCTTTTTGCCTTTTATCACCTTTCGCCATCTTATTTTCTGTTCTTTCCAAAACCATCTAAATCCGTATTTCCTCTTTCATTTATTTTCCCTTTCCATTTCGTATATCTTTAGGATTTCTTTGGATTTTTTATTTCCCATTTTCTGATACAATCTTCCTCACATTTTCCTCTTTTTGCTCTTAGTCTTCAAGTTCATTCTTTTTTTCATTTCATTTTATGTTCCTTTCTGCGTTGTATTAATTTTAGGCTCTTTTTTTCTTGCATTTATTGTCACTTTTCTTTCTATATTTCTTTCGATTTAAAATTTTTTCCTCTTTTTTCTATTCTCGTTATTTCTCTTTTTAGCTTTGGCAATCTACTTTCTTTTAATTTTCTTGATTTTTTTACCCCCACTATTTTTTTTACCATATCTTCGGGTAGGAGATGTAGCTCTTCTCTGTCTCCCTTCCGATTTTCATCATCTTCTTCATTTCCTTTCCACACCTTTTTTTTTGTTTATTTATATAACTAATGACCACCTCCAGCCGTCATTCTGACGCGTGCAAATCCCAAACAATAAGCACCCAAGCCCCACTTTAGATATCGAACGAAAGGAAGAAAATAGAATCGAAGGAGTTGATGCGATGAGAAAGGAAAGGAAAATAGAATAACATGCGCAAATTATTTTTTGATAATTAGGAACTGGGAGTACGGTTCATAGAGTTTTATTTTCACAGCAACTGACCCATCATCTCAGAATCAGTCTACTTCAGTTCATTATATTGTTTCAAAGAGGATGTGAGTAACCTCAAGTTTTGAGAAACTAGGTACCAAGACACTGCTGTTAAGCTCGTACATGCGTAACATATTTATATGCATAATCTTTGAAATATGAAGGTGGCTACGAAAGTAAAACCTTTTATCGTATTATGAAGGTATACAACGTTAGAGTAACATGCTGATAGTATGGCAGTAGAGGTAAAACTTTCTCTCCAATAAACCATGATATTTTATCCATGAAAGGTGGACTAAACAGATAATATTTTTTGACAAACATCATAAGGGAAAAAAGTAAGTTACCTTCACTTGTTTCATTTTTTATGAGTATGGCATCCCTGTTCAAATGGATGGTGAGAAAAATAATATCTTGTTGCTAAAAAGTTGCTTTTAACCAACGCTGTTATTTTACTCTTAGTAACTTCGGAAAGTTCCTAGGATATTCATATATTTGAATACCAACAAGGTATTAGTCATTTAAAAAATGACACCAATTGGCATAAATAAATGAATAAGCTTTTTATGAATTTTCATAAAATTCATGTTTATAAAAAGACGAATAAAAACATATGTGAACTTATTTTCCTAAATTATAAAGAAATGAAATCATTGGGTTTTAAGATTTAAGAATTCGAACATTGTCAGAGCCTAATATGCTGTTAACTAAAAATAAACTAATAATCAACTGATTAATGAAATTTAATATTTATTTAATTTTATGTTTTTTTCCCCAATTTTCTTTGGTTTAATAATTTAAATTTAATGAGAAATTATTAAACGGTTCTTTGGGAATTAATTAGTTTGTATCAATATGGGTTATTTTTTTACAAGTTTGTGATCATCCCGACTTAAAATTATTGAAAATATATCTGAAAATAGTACAGATGTAATTTTTATATGCAAGGATGAGTACAATCAAGGCTGAAAAAAGAATGTGATATGGGTGGTGAATATAGTTTTGTCTATGATGATATCGATAAACAAAGATAATATCGATAAACAAAAAATATTTCATCAATATAAGATCTACACACACCTTTTAATTTTATTACAATCATCAAATATGTTAAAAGAAAGGCAAATTGATTTAAATAGGGACTCAAGGTTTGTTTTAAGAGTAACATAAATTTTATCATAAAAAGATAAAGCTTGATTGTAACATTTGAAGAGAGATAATAAAAATAAAGGTCGGAGATCTGGAAGATCTGGAAAATTCAATCACTCTAGGCAGACGATGAAATTAGAGATCACCAAATAAACCCCAAGTATAACGATTAGTATAAAAGCATTTTATCAATATGTTTTGTTTGATTTGGTTTATTTGTCTAACGGCATATTTAACACTTATAAGTCATTTTGTGCCGAAATTTGATATATTAGTTTAATCTTTAATTACATTCATAATTATTATCTCAGAAAAATTCTGAGCAATTTTTGAGTGTCTTTTTGTACACAGTATTTCTTGCTTTTCGATCTTTGCAAACATGTCGAGTCCGTTTCATCTGCGAACACATGACACAAAAACAAAAACAAACAAACTGGATTTGACTTTATTCATTCGACCATTTATGAGATCAAAGTCTTTATTCCCTTCGTTTGACCCGAAATTACATATTTCGCCATTTGATAACCTCTAAAGACATCAAATGGCATCGGAGGTCAATTTCATGTTGTCTATATTGAAGTCCGAGGTCAAGTCAATATCTATGCAAAGAATCAGGCAATTGAAATTTTCCATTTGACAGTAAACCTCTGACAGACACACACATAAAACACCCAGGTTTCCTCGTCGTAGTATAGATTATTCATAGAAATCTTTTTATTTGAAGTGACGGATCCTATATCACATCAATTGTAAAGGGGGCAACAATTGTGGTACGACCATTCTATCGCTCTAGAATGTATCTAACACGAGGTTTTGTTGTTTGGTCTGGTTTGGCTTATTCGCTTAACGGCATATTAACTCCTTATGGGGTATTTAATACCGAAATTTGATTCATTTGTAAGTGTTTGATTTTAATAATTCATATTTTCAACGTTCTATTGCAATTATTTTAAAAAGCACATTTTTGTTTGCCTATTGTAATCATTTGTTTACATATGGTTATGTGGTATTAATTATTTCTATTCAATATGAATAATTTGCACACAATCATGCGCTTTTATGTTTTCCTATCCAATAATTATAAATTTAGAACAGATCTATTTCGTTCAGACATGAGATCTTTGCAGATACTACCACTCTGGGTTAGAGTAGACCAGGAAGCAATGGCAATGAAAGGGTACTCCACACTACCAAGACCTCCAGAACTGGAGACTCGCCATCCGATGCAATTTAATGTAATTCTCAAGGCACTATAAAAATCCTATTTCTGATATGCTTGAAGCATGATATTTATAATTAACATACAAGGGATGTCCAAAAAATATGTAATTACCCAACCCCTCAATTATGGGCACGACACAACGTCAATTGTTTTTAGAGAAGTACAACTGGTTTGAATTTATGGTTTTTTCTTCTCCTAAACCGGTTGTCGTATCAAGGTTAAAGAGCCAAGTCTCCCGTACTATTTTACCCAAGCTGATGGTGGTTGTGTCACAGTGAAAATTGGTTAATGATTTTCCCAAAGGCATTAGTGCGAAGTTACATGCAGACTCATCTGGGATGTGATCTTCGCCGTATCTACGACGAGAAGGATTTCGCTACGCGGGTCACCCGTCCAAAGAAGTAGTAATTTACTAAGCTTTTTTTTGCTTAGATGTGGCATAGGGTCATATGAATGGAGCACCCAATGAGACTCGAACTCACTCGTGTAGGTTTGCTAGTCTAGCTTGTTAACCATTACACCACCAGAGGTGCCCAAAGAAGTAAGCTGCAAATACTTATGTTTATTACTTAACAAATAAAAGATTATACATATGTTTCCAGCTGTACTTCACTTGCCATCAAGATTGTTACACTTGTCTCATCGGTGCTCGAAAAACATGGCGCTAAGACAATTGTTCGTTAGTCAAGAGTCATCTTCAGAATTCACTCAATAGAGAAGAAAACAAGATGCTTTCTTTCTTTTAGCTAAATATAGAGAACTGTTTCGACATGCAATAATAAAGAAAATAGAATTTACGATTCAAGTAGGTATAGTTGTAGAAGTAGTACAACATATAAAGTTATTTTGAGAGGAAAAGCAAAAAGTCAGAGAGAGAGAGAGAGAGAGAGAGAGAGAGAGAGAGAGAGAGAGAGAGAGAGAGAGAGAGTCTACACTAATAACCCCACCATTTTATGGGAAACATTGTAATTTTGATAATATTTTTAAAGATATATTCATCAGTTATACAATACACACAGAGAAAAGAACAATTGATGAATCAATAATTGATTGATGGATTGGTTGATTTTAATGGCATATAAAGCAGCCAAGGGTTATTTTATGGCAAGAGCTTATGGAATCACGTTCATGGTACGTTCATACTTATATATTTGTGTAGGTGTTTTTTATGTTTTATGTACACATTTCAATCGGATATGAATCATATTTAAACAGGTCTATTTAACCAATAGATGGGACCCTAAAAGTTACTACCTCTCCAGGTCAGAGTGAACCCGGGAATTATTGTTATGAAGGGTATTCCACACTCTTCCAGATTTCCAGAACGAGAGCCTTACCATCAGATGTAGTTTAGTGCAATATTCAGGACAACCCTTTTTTAAGTGTGCATGTGTGTGGGGGATCTTATCATTCAGCAGGGGATACGGTCAGCATATTCTAAGCCCCGCCAACAGGGCTAAAAGAACAATGGGAAATTCCATTGTTATGGTAACCCTAACAATTACTTCAGTAAATAGAAAGAAAGAAAGAAAGAAAGAAAACATGAGAAAAATAAAGCACAGGCAGAAGAAAACGAAGAGAAAATAATCTTAAAGAAAAGAAAAAATAATGAGTAAAAAAAAAGAAAATTATGTAGAGAGAAGTACACACTGAAGAAAGTTATTGTGAGTGAGGAAAATGCAGAAAGTCAAAGAAGAAGAAGAAGAGGAGAGAGAGAGAGAGAGAGATATTTAGTGCCAGTCCCTTATAAGTAATTTGAAATAAAACAAAAGCACTACGGATATAATGACCGGTTTTACTTGATCAAATTTGAATATCACGACAGAATTATCAATATTGGACCGCAAATTTTAATGTTTGTCAATTAAAAATTGTTTTCTTTTAAGAGTTGTTGGAATTTAAATGCCCAAACCAAAACAGGCTATTTGAAAGGACTCGCTATGTCGACAGTGAATGGCCCAGTTCATAAGTCTGCAATTTTACTTAACCCTCAAAATGGGAGTGGCACAAGCAAACGAGCATGACGTCATAATGGCGTACGGAATAGCTCGACGCTAATTTGTCGTCACCTCGGGGCTTGTGTTTGTGCGAATTCATGTTTTGAGTCAACCAAGGAACGCGTATTTGGCACAAATAATATAATCGAGGGATTAGTAGGGGACATGGAGAAAAAGAAGATAAAGGAAAGAAAAAGAACGAGAGAAAAAGAGAGGGAGAAGATGAAGATAAAAGAGAGGAAAATAGCAAATACGAAGTACTAAGAAAACTGGCAGAAAAAGAGATTAAGTGATGGAAAAAATAAAACAAAACAAAACGAAACAAACCTTAAAGAATATAATAAAGAAAAGGAAATCAATGATAAAAATATTATTATTATTATTATTATTATTATTATTATTAGTATTAGTAGTAGTAGTAGTAGATGTAGTTATAGTATTAGATTTTGTGTAGAGAATTTAGAACCTCAAAGAAGAGGCTATGAAGAGAAAAAGAAGTATGACAAGAAAAGGAGAAAGAAATACAAAGTGAAATTGAGGCAGGGGAATGAGGTGCTGAATATATTTGTGTATTCACAATTGTCTCATGGGTTAGAATAAGAATACAAAAGTAATGCGTTGTCAGGGATTTTTTATCCCGCAAGAACAGAATTGTGAATACAGCAACCAAATCCGCCGAGGAAGATACAATAAAAATCTACCATAGACACTCCGAAAGTAAAGCCTACTATTTTATTTCCACGGAAACTTCAACAGATGCAGAGTACAATAACATCGTTATAAAGAACAAGTTTTCAGCTAAAAAAACAAAAAAAAAAAAAAACGCCAATTTTTCAACGTAGTCGCCATGATATCCTGGGTATGACACTAAACATCATCCTGTTGTAAGGTTCTATGGAGTGTGTAGAGTCACCCCACCCCCTTTTATTGTCATAAATCCCTGCCTCACTTTGATCTGGATTAGTACTACTTGAGTTCTTATCGTTTTAATAGATTTCTTTGCAAATTATTTCTAGAAGGAATATTTGAAATCGAATTCTTTTTGTATCAAGAAGAACTCTTTACAAATAATTACTATCCTTAATTATTTAGCATTTCGGTCATCTTCGTGAGAATTAGAATCAACCACCCGATTTTAAATCCTGGTCGAAGTTGTATGTGTTTCACATAGCACTAATACTCTCAGGAAAGGCATGATTCCATCTGTTGCGCAGACTGGGTTCTCTAGCCATGATAAGGCAACCAGTGTAGGAGAAGGAAAACCCTGAATTTAAATCAGCTGTACTCTGTTTAAAAATTGACCTTGTATCACACCCTTCCCGGGGTGGATGGGTTCGGAAAATGTATACTTGAAATATTCTTTGATTGCATGCAACAAAAAAAAAAAAAAAATAAATAAATAAATAAAAGAAAACTGCTTGCAGCCATAAATGACCCACAAAGTGTTAAGATGTCAGAAAACCGAACAACCACACACCGTTTATGCATTTTTGTCAGCAATGAGCAAAACCCTATCGGCTGTGCTTGCACGGTAGTCGTTCCGAAAGTGAAGCATCTTATTATTTAATGTTGATTCGCCACGTCTGACGGATATTGGTGATATGTTAATAAAAGCTGAAGTTTCCTACAAAAAACCTGAATGCTGGAGTTGTGCTCCATACACAACTCTTGCACTTTCTGGAAGACTAAAGGAGATGCATTTCTGTCCTCTTCGTAGATAACAATTTTCCGAATTGCCGTACAACAGCAGAAACGACAGTACAACGAATTTTCTATAAGAAAAATAGAGTTAAATTGATCAAATCTAGAAAATAAAGCGATCAAACTATCTCTGATCATTATAATTTCTCAAAAGAGATAAAATGGTATGCTAATTATAGAGTACTCTAACTAATTTATTTGCGTTTAATCTATATATTTATAAAATAAAATAGACCAGAACAGATGACTTTTTCCTTACAGAAGTGTATTTTACAACTGAAGAAGGCCGGAGAATGTAATGATGGAAACATTGTGTGAATAACAAAAAGTAGGAGATTAGCAAGCCGAATAAATCTTTTAATACTAATCTTCTTTCTCCAAATTATAGAAAGTAGGTATATATCCCTATGAATTAATGACCTGAGAAAGTTGGTCGTTAATTATTGCAACCCGAAGAGGCGAGTTGAAGAATCTTTTTTGGGTATTGTTTCCATTTGAACAAAAATATTTTTTTGTTACGAGCATTTTTAAAACCTCAAATCCATGTCCTGTTTATGACACTAAATTGGAGTGAGATTCCAGTTTCGTTGCCATTACTCTCAGGTCGACTCTAACCAGAAGTGTTAGTACTTCTTATACTTCCATCTATGTGGGTCAAATAGACCAGTTGAAAAATGATTAGTATTACACAGGCATACTTGAAACAACATGATTTTGCAAAAATTATTAGTATTTGATAGAAATACTTGAAACCATTCAGCTGTGTGCAAATGATTTTTATAAAAATAGTTTTGACCGAATGAGTAGAGTGTTTGCCAACGGTCCGGGAAACTGGGGTTCAATCCCAGTTCGAGTCATATCAAAGACTCAAAAAATGTTACTTGATGTGGCCTTGCTTAGCACTCAGCACTATAAGGTTCGGATCAAGGGTAAAGCGAAGCAATCTTCGGAATTAAGTAGCGCCCTCCCCTACCCCTCTGTGTAGTACCTTTCTAGAAGAAAACTCTGAATTTAAACCAGTTTTAACTCCGCTTAAAATCTGACCTTGTGTCATATCCTGCTCACGGTGGATGGTTTAGGTAAATACATATTTTGCATTGAAATCTTCTCCGGAAAATATCCACCGATCTAATATTATTGAAAAATATCAGAAAAAAAGGTCACTTCTGGTGATGACGTCTTAGTCCTTTCAAAGTGCTCCCCCCGTCATTTGGACCTCATTTATTGCAGCATCCTTTCCCTTGCAAACTCTTCCTCTGTGGGGATCGTTATCGGATATCACAGCGTATTCTCTTTATCTCGTCCACAGCTTTTTAACAGTGATGTGAGCATTAGAAAAAGAAAAAAAAAAGATTTAAAATGAAGTCACAATCCTGAGACGTGAAGAATCAATTTGCTTGATCGTAGTGAATGCGACAATCACACCGGCTGACTTGTTAACGTTTTACTGCTGAATGAGTAGGATTACGGGAGAGTGTTTTTTTTTCTCAGAATAGTGATGGACAGCTATCGATAGGCTATCGGTCATATGGAAGTTAGACCTGACCAATAAAATGAAGCACAGTTTCTTCCAAGCAGCGGTCGTGTCGATACTCTTATATGGATGCACCACATGGACGCTAACTAAACGTATGGATTAAAAGCTTAACGGCAATTATACAAAAATGCTGCGAGCAATATTGAACAAGTCCTGAAGACGACATCCAACAAAGCAGCAGCTATACGGCCACCTACCACCCATCACGAAATCTATCAAAATTAGACGAACCAGACATGCGGGACACTGCTGGAGAAGTAGGGACGAGCTCATAAGTGATGTGCTCCTGTGGACCCCTTCACATGGACGAGCAAAGGCAGGACGTCCAGCTCGAACCTACATACAGCAGCTCTGTGCCGAGACGGGATGTAGCCTTGAGGACCTGCCAGAAGCAATGAACAATATGGAGGTGTGGCGAGAGAGGGTCAGAAATATCCGTGCTGATAGCGCGACATGAGGATGATGATGATGATGATGATTTTTCCCATATAGGCAGTAAGTTTCCTTCTGAATAAATACTAAAATAAATCAAGTTCGCACAACCGACTCACAAGATATTCAATCAGTCTTGATACTTTCAAACAGGCTTATTCGATTTAATCAGTTACGTCAAAAAATCACATTTATAAAACGTAAGATATTTCTCCTCTTTAGGTCATTAATTGGTTTCAAAAGTCGTGACATAACCCGGTTTTGAAGAAAACCGGATGTGATTCCATAAAATGAGAACAAACTCTGTAAAACTTGCGTAAATATCTCGCTAAAGAATATAACTACCGCTACATCTTTAAAGAAATTTTAGTAATATTTTTTTAAGAATTTTGCTAACAATTTTTCATTGTATATATTTCATGATATTTTAGGTACATTTTTTAAATGTGCTTTTATCATATTTTAGATTCTTTGTAGCATACATATACATAGAATATATAAAAAATAAACAATAAAAGATAACATATTTTATTGTTTGCTTTTATGCATTTTTTATAGATAATATATTTTTAGGGGAAATTCATTTAGTGTTGTTGATATTTTATGTCGGACGTAAATTACATTTGTTGAACTGAAATTACCTAATAAAAGATGGGTAAAGGCATATTTGAAAGAGGCCAAAATTGACGTAGGTCGAAATGACGTAGGTCGATATGACGTAAAGCAGAGTGTTACGGAATAGTTTCCTTTTTGTACTGGACTGCAGCCTCGAAGTAAGCTAGTTCGAACACCAGTCGCGCCATTAGGTTCTCTCTCGGACTTGTATTTTTTTGGAAAGGTATGGAACCCCCTTATTTCCATCTCTGTGCTATTTTTTACAAAGATGGCTTCAGCATTAACTAACCTACGAATTTTGATTTGTCATTAAAAAAGAAATATTTAAATACATTTCCGATACTAATAAATTGAAGATACATACGCACTCGCAAACACAAACATGTACATACACATATATCTAAAATGCAATATATATATATATATATATATATATATATATATATATATATATATATATCGTGTGTATGTGAGTGATTATGTGCATATAGAGTCTTTTCTAAATCACAAGAATATTTCACAAGGGAACCTCAGGTAGTGTAATGGTTAGTATGACTAGAATGACAAGCAAACCTGCAAGAGTGAGTTCGAGTCTCATTGGGTGACCTATTCTTTTAGCCTTGTGCCACATCTAAGCAAATCGCTTTGTAAATTACTACTAGAATATTCCATAAAACAAAGTTGAGCAATAAGAAAATCCGTTATTTTGTTAACACAAAGCCTTATATAGATATACATAAATATAAATAAAAACAATTTTATAAAAACTAAACAATACGAGATGTGATATCGATCCTGAAAGCTTTGATTGGTTTGGTTTCTTTGTTTTTAATGGCCTCTCAATCTTCATAAGTTATTTAATGCCAAATCCATCCTTACAGAAGATGAAAGGATTTATACCTTTCCCTTGGGTATTTGAAAGTGAAGTATTTGTGTGACTTGAGTTCGAACTCATTTAATATGATGTTACTGTCCGGCACATTAGCCACTACGCAACAAAAACATAACCTGAAGCTCTGGGGTGACATGTTGCTCCCCAGAGCTTGAGGTTATATTTTTCATATGCCAGGTTCACTCTGACTCAGAATAGAAGTACTTGATAGGATCCTATCAATTGTCGGCATATATGTGATCTCCCAATAAGCCATAATAGGGCTCTAGGCCATTTATAATGGGGACCGCGCAAGAATGGAGACTCATGCGTGTCAGGTACAAAAGATACTTGGCATCATCAGCATTCCCCTAATGGGGCACCTCTGATGCCGAGCAATCAACTCAACCCAACAAAGACCCCTGAGGCCAAGTTTTCAAAGACAATTTCATCCACCCGGTTCGAATGCCAGATGACCAGCTCTAAAACGAGTGAGTTGTCCCATTTATTGTTGAAATATATCTGTTTAAAAATTATTACTTTTAGATAGGAATACGTTAAAAAATGAATATGTACAATTCATTTCTATTTAGAACAATTGTTTGAAACCAGAATTCTTTACAAATGATTATTTTAATTAGTATCTTGAAATTATCTAATTACTTGAATTAGTTGAAACAATATAATTATGTACATCTTATTTGAATGAAGAATAGAAAATAGTTTGAAAGAATTTGATTGGAATATGGGAAACAATGTAAATGCATCATTTTTTGTAAGAATAGTTACTGAAAGTAATTATTGTTTACAGAGGATTACTATTAGTTATTTGAAAAGAGATAATTGCCTACCCCCTTAAAAAAAAAGAAAAATCTCACTGCTGAATTAAATAATACATTAAAGGTTTGCACACGAAAAACAAAAAACAAAAAACAAAAACCACAACCAACCTAGAATATATTAAAAGATTATATACCCAATACAAAATTTATTTACACTAGATTGAAAAATAGCATAAAATTTTACAGTGTTCATTTTTCAGGGATAATTTGACAAAGATATCTACAAATTATTTTTGAATTCTTTTTTCCATCCAATTCCATGTAGAACCATCTAAAAACTACTTCAAAACTGAATCAATATTTGATTTACAAAATAAGTTCCAACCTCATCGAATTGAGATTTCCCACCATTTCAACTTCACCTTGCCGTGTTTCATTATCTGTCAGTTTTATTGGACATGCCTCAGTTAGGAGTTATCGGGCATGGACTCTGCTCTAAAATGCCGATAGGTGGCTCCACTTGCTGATGTATATCCGAGGAACAGACATGTTTACGATTTGACGTGAAAGCAACAAGCCCTCTGGTGTTAACAAAAGGTAATAGGTTACCGGCAGTAATATAAATGGAAAATACACGTCCGTAGGGGTCTGGTGCTTGCAGCCTAAATCATGTTTATCTGTCCGGGCCTATCACCCAAGTTGACAGAGTTCGACTGGCCATTGCTTGGTGATTTTATTATTGTTGTTCTGTGAGTAACCTTGGCATATGCTAACTTCCATGCACCTCAATGGCTAAATGCTGAAATTGAGGACAGTTTAACAAAAACGTCACTATTAATCTTTCCATCAAGACTTGTAATATGTTTCTTGAGAGTTAATTGAGCTTAAAATAAACGTAAAAGAGTTAAGGCAAATTCAATCGGACACAAAAGGGTTTATGAAAAGGTAGAGAAAGAGCAAAATATTTTTTTCAAAATTAATAAACAAATTTTTCATTTATAAACTTCATTTGCAATATTTCGGTGTATTATCGATGTTTGCTTTGACATAATTAATTTTAATGGCATTGAGTTACTATTAAAATAGGTTCAGCTTTCCCTTGAGATTTCCTTTTCCTGAATCATGTCCGCATCTTCTCAAATGCAATTTCTTTTGTTATTTGAAGAATCCATATCTTTCCATTTGAGGTTTTTAGACTTTAAAAAAAATTGTTTTCCTGTTTGTCCTTTCGTTATATCTGTCGATATTCTTGTTACTGGCTGTTATAATCAGTTTTTTTGTCTTTTCTCTTATAATTGATTGTTCGAGTCCTTATATCTACGCAATCCTCAATGTTAGTGTGTCCTCTTTTTCTTATCTTGATGCTTAGAGTCTGTCTTGGTCATCCCTCACTTATTAAGGTCTTGTGCATCATCATCATTTTCTTTGTTCTATAGTTTATATGTGTGAATTTTTCTATAGTTAGGATTCTTCTTCTGATCTTCAGTTTCACCAATCTCTTTTCCGGTCACAGGAGACCGTTAAAAGGACTCCAAATACAACTGGTATCACTGTCACCTTTATGTTCCACAGTCTTTTCAGCTCTCTGGCAAAATCCAGTTATTTGTCTATCTTTTTGTTTTCTTTTATTTTCACTTTATGGTCCGCTGGAACGACAAAATCCACAAGGTTACGAGTTCTTTTCTTCTTGATAATTTACACACAGTCTCGCAGACCAATTAGCGATGAGAAATGAGTTCAATTATCCTGAGGTAACCATGCATTTTGCATTGTGCCAAATCTTAATCAGTCCAGTCGGTTGAGGCTGTAGAATACACCAACTGCTTTTCTGTAGAGGTAAGCCCCCACCCTCAAACAAGTGTCCTGATTAAGACACTAAACTGCATCGGATAGTGAGTCTCCAGCCCTCGAGTTGTGGGTGATTGATATGCCGTAAAAAAACAACCACCAACCAACCTGAAGATTGGGAGAAGGAGGTGTACTCCTTTATTACCATTTTCCTTGGTTCACCCTGACTCGGAGTGGAAGTACCCGTTAAGATCCCAACTGTAGTACAAATAGAAGAATCTAATCATTTACTATACTCAAAACTATTTAACTATGTGACAGCAAATGACTATTAAATCGAATTATCAGTAATACTTAGCAATACTTGAAACTATAAATCTGTGCAAATAGAAATATTAGTGTCGGATAGCAATACAAGAAATCATTTAACTGTGTGCAAACAAACGATTAATATTAAACCATACAGAAATAATTGATGAATAGAATTAATATTGTTAAATAGCAATGCTTAAATCAATTTAATTGTGTAAAAATCGAACTATATGTGTAAAATTGCAATACTTCAAACCATATAACTGTGTGCAAACAATAAACAACAATAAATGAAACCATTTTACTGCGCGCCTGCAAATGAGTTTTGGCTCGTTTAAAAAATGTTACCAACCAATTATTCACTTGAATATGATTTATGACTTATGAACATGATTTAGGATTAAATAACCATCAAGGATTAATATACCATTAAATCAAATAAACTAACCCAAATTTAAGAACAGTCTAGACTATCTTCCGAGTAAGACTGCTCAGATATTATTTTCTTTTGATTTGATTTCTGCCGTAGAGTTTGGGGTCAAGAAATTTTCTCAAAACTCACTAACCGCCATCTGCGTGTTTGATAAACAACTGATGATCAAGAAATTGTGATTCTTAAAGTTGGGATTTGGGCGTTTTTCTTCGTTGTTTATCTTTTTAATAATATATTTTTATTTGCTCTATGATATTTTTGTTCTGAGCACTATTTCATTTGCTACAATTAGCATTATCGTTTTTGTTTTAAAATGAAATTATGGCTTTTAGCTTTTAAGCCATTGGTAATTGTATTTATTGTAAAGTATATATATATATATATATATATATATATATATATATATATATACAATTGGAGTGTAAGCATTACCAGTCAAGCACTTGAAGAATACTTCTAAGGACCAGAAAATGATTTTCCCTTTGGGAATTCTTTTGAGACACATGGAATTTAGTCGATGTTAAACAGACGTTCCAGAAAAGGATTTTTTTGTAATTAGACTAAAAAGCGTCAATTATAGTAGATTCTATCAGGGGCTTTTCTTTAATGTTTGGGGCGGGTCAAAACATCTTGCCTCAACCAACAAAAGCGAACGCATGAATTAAACATGGAATGTAGATAAGCGATAAAGTTAAACAAATAATACTAATCAGCAAGCACTGAAATGCAGCAAAAGAAATATAAAGTGTTGCTGGCTTCTTGCTCAAAAATAGAATAAAGATTATCAACAAATTAGTCCCACAGACGAATTATTAATGAGCAGTAAGTTCGATTCTCATGGGATAGCTAATGCATTTGGTCCTGTGCCAAATATAAGCTTGGTCTAGTTATAGGAAAGGGGCATTCCGCAATAGGGCAATAATAAATAAACTAGTCCTCATGACTTATTAGTACTGAGTGCCCCCCTTGGTTGCACATTGGTACTAATTCTAAAGAACGGTTGGGTTTTTTTTTTCTTTTTTTGTAGTTTAATGGTTAGCACGCTGAGTTAATAGTCAAGTGTTACTGAGTTCGATTCCCACTAACAGCCATCTGCTTGTGACCTGTTCTAAGCAGTGGGAAATTATTTAGAGACTTTGATACTAATTTTTCTAAAAATCAATGACCCTATACTTGTAATCAAGAAATAGTGTTTCTATAAAATGCAGTTAAGTTTTGAGAGTATGGTTAAACTTCTATATATTAAGTGTTGTTTGCAGGTGCTCGTAAAGACATAGTTATCGTCGGTGAAAATACAATCGGCGGTCTGAGTTCAAATCCTGGATGAAGCTAATTGCATTTCATGTTGTGCTAATGCCTTGAAGAAATGTATTAATCCACCTATGGGTAAATAGTTGGGCAGACTAAACTCTTTAGCCTTGGTCAGGAAACTGGTTTAAGAGAAGGAAAACTTTGAATTTAAACCGGTTTTACTACGCTAAAAAATTGACATTGTGTCACATTCTACACGCACCGCTGTACATTTCTACACGGGATTTGATGCAAGTCTCATTAAATTGATTAACGAAGCTCAGTGAAATACGACATTCATTCTTACGTAGGTTAATGAAAGGGTCATTGTTGTAAGAATTGACGATCCAAATTAAATCCTCAACGAAGCTGTTTGTGTTTTCTTTTCATACTAATGCCCTTGGAAAAGGCATGAATCCCTTTCTTGTTTCACTAGCTATGGGTAATGGGTAAGGCAGTTTGGGTTATCTAGCCTTGGTCTTGTAACCAGTCTACGACAATAAACACTCTGTATTCAGATCAGCTGTATTCCATTTAAATGTTGACCTTGTAACTCACCCTGTTCATAGTGGAGGGGTTGAGTAAATATATGCTCCTATGGATTGAATAACGAGTTGATTTCAGAATATTATCAACTACGATAGACATTTGAAGCAGACCAGTGTGTCTAACGGTCGAAACGTAGTGATTATAACAATAATGAAGAAGTGAACATTAATCTGAATTCATGAGTGTGTGATAATTTCATAAAACAATCTTGATAAGTTCAATTGAAAACGTTTTACTGTCGTAGTTTTGGTACGTCTGTCTCCTGTAATTTCAGTTAAAACCTTTTAATGAAACAAGGTCTATACCAATTGAACTACACCACTCCCACCAGGAGGCGCGTTTCTTTCACATCACATTGTTGTTTTCCCTTCTCAATTTTTATTTTGTGGATTTGCATTTCTAGCAAGTTTGTTTCAAAAGACAGTGATTAAACCTCCAACGTACAGAATGATGTTATGACTTGAAACACAGTCATCCATAACTAACCGCAGTTTCAGGGACGTACCACTTTATAGTAGAAGTGATTCTAATGGGGGTTTCAAGTTTGCAGTCATTATTTCCTACGGATAATTAACAGCCTGGCCCAGCGGAACGTCATGCAATTAGAGAAATTGCTGCTACGTTGTTTATTAAAAAGACAAGAAGGCCCGAAAAAAAATTGCACGAAGTAATACGTCGAGTCCCTTAACGAAAATTGTTTGATGTTTAAAGGTATACAAAATGGACGTCATCATTTTTTACATGTTTGCTTTAATACGTCCCACCCAGAGATTTTTTTTTTAAAGCAAAAATGTTTCTTTTTTTCCAGTTCTTCTTTGCTGGCTAATAGCATTGGCTTTTTTCTCATTACAGAAATATTTTGTTTTGACTAAGTATCCTCTAAAGCTTTCTGCTAAAACCCTAAAAATGGATTCGCAATATTTCTCTTTTCGTATCCTTGCCCTACTCTTTATTTTTTTTCAAAAGAAAACATAAAATTCGTTGAGAAAAGCGAAGAGAAGAAGAAGTTAGAAAAAAAAATGAAGTTGTATGTGTGAGTCTTTCGAAGAGGTTCTGTTTGAAGAATTTCACTCATGTTTGGATTTTACGGGTTTTCAGTGGAACCTTTTAGTGGACATTCTCTGGTTTTCAGTGGAACCTTTTAGTGGACATTCTCTGGTTTTCAGTGGAACCTTTTAGTGGACATTCTCTGGTTTTCAGTGGAACCTTTTAGTGGACATTCTCAGGTTTTCAGTGGAACCTTAGTGGACATTGTCCTTCGGAAAATTCCAGTGATCAAATGACTCAGGGAATATTTTTTCAGTTGAAAAAACGTGCCATCTAGATTTTTCATAATTCAATTTAATTCGTTTGCTAGTTTTAAGATATATAATAATTTTTGCTGTTTCTTGATTGGGAAAAGAAATTGTATTCTAACTATCAGCATCGAAAAAAAAATTTACACAGCAAAAATCGATACTAAAAAATAATGATAATCAATAACGAACTATTCTAGAGGAGATTTTTTACTGAATATTGCAAATAATTACTCGTTCACAAAATTCTGTCTCCATTGTTATAAGGATGATTATGAGTAGGACGCTATGAGATGTTCTCCCAATATCTATTTGATACTTGTACAGATACAGACATTAATGACGTATTATTTACGAATGGAACGTCATTTACCTCCTTCCCCCCTCTCTCTCTCATGCTTTTTAATTTCTTTGCTTTTTGTTCTCTCGCTGTAACTTTCTGTCCGTCACTCCTTGTCTTTCTTAAATATCTTTTTCCTTATGATTCTATCATTGCTTTCAGCTTTTCTTTCTTTCTTTCTTAGGCTTTCACCTTTCCTCCTAAGGCGTTCTTTTTCACATTTTTTCTTACTCTCCAAATAATTTGTGTTTTTTTTCCTCTTCCCTGTGATTCTTTCTTTCAGTTGATTTTTTATTTATTTCTTTTTGTTTTTCCTTTCTTTTTCCTATTTTTGGGTTCGTCAAGAGATCTTATATACTTTGGAAGGCATTTGAAATTGATAAATATATCGAATAGATATTTAATCTTATTATTTTCTAGACTAGGTAGTATTATAAATTTAAAAAATGAGTTGATAATATTTTAAAAGACTAGGTGACCGTCAAGATTAGATGAATTTATTTGGAGTATTTTGTCACCTTGCTGAAAAAGAAAAGGTTTAAGTGCATCTTAGGAGAGAAAGGGTCATCTGTTTCTCGTAACGATTACCAAGAGAGTTGGGGAGCGTTGTGAGACCGAAAACCTTTTACTGTGAGGAAATAATGACATGAAGGATGAGAGATAAATTCTATCTAAAAACCAATCAAAGCCGGATGTTCGAGTTTAAAAATTTTTCTAGCCTGACTCTAATAATTTCCAAAAGTTTGGTTGCATTAGATTATTTAATGCCGATATGATTTTTGACAGCAATTAAAATAGCTTCAAATAACTTCCTAATCAAAAATTGGCTAACATTTATAGATCTTCAACAGACTATTCTTATATAATACTAATAATTTGCAAGTGTTTATTTAGCATGACTGACAATTTGAAAGCAATCAAATGTAATCCCCAATTGTTTTAAGCAGATAAACATGTAATACTCGTCATCATCATCATCATCATCAGTATTTGAAGAGGCAAGGACTTAATGAAATTACTTATCGAAACCGCTTCTCCAATAGCAGGAGAGTTAATTTTTAAGCGGAGTAAAGCTGGTTTGAATTCAAAGTTTATCTTTTCTTAGACTGGTTGCCTAACCAAAGTTAAATAATCCAGTTTGCCGCGCTATTTTCTTATAGGTTGGGGAGAACGTGGGGGGGGAAGTAATGCCTTTCCAAAAAAGCATTATTGTTAAGTAAAATGCCAATATGTTGATGTAGTTCAAAATCATTTTAAACATGATCTGAAAGAGACCTTTTTGACCCATAACACGTAGAGAGTTAATAGCAACGTAGGGGGAGACTCCAACTCCCCAGGGCTTAATAACTCGAGCTTTACCACAGGATGAGATTTAGCGTCATACCCAGGATCATAAGAAAGGGAATTAATGAAGAGAAAGAGAAAGAGAGAGAGAGAGAGAGAGAGAGAGAGAAGAAATAAGGAACGAAAAGAATAGCTTCTTCTTATTATTATTATTACTTTTTCTGAAAAACAGAAGGGTTTTTGTAGGTTTTACCTTTGCAGGGTATACAGTCGCAAGAGAGGCAGAAATTCAGAAAGATATCATCTGGATGTGGTGGGCCACACCTATTCATGCAATGTGCTACTTTTGGCGCATACGGCATGGGTTAACCATTCCTGAGATATGTTACGATCATGCTGTTGAAGATTGTAGAGATAATGTCGATGATTATAAATTTCAAAACGTCAATAAAGCGCAAAACAAATGAAATGGTTTCTTGGCCGACATAAAAGATCAAAGACTTTTCGATGATAGAACGTAAAAGAAATGAAAGAAGTTACAATCTGGGCAAAGAAAGGTAACTTTCAAGTCGTTAATCAAATTGAGCGAGCTTGAAAGAAGAAACAAATAAAAAAAAATACATGAAAAACAAATAAGAAAAAATAAGAACAAATTTGAAAATAAATAAAGAAATAAATAAATAAACACGTACATGAGAAATACTGAGAAAGGTAAGTCGATAAGTAGTCTGCTGCCCTTTTGTACTCACACCGCACCCAAATTCCGTCTGTGAATTCCTTTGAGATACGTAGGTAATGGTTTCACTTGGTCCGTTCACATTTCATTCTCTGCCGCAAAGGTTTTTTTTTCAGTTGAAAATAAGTAATATTAATAAATAGCGAGTCTTTTCCTTCCTTATTTCTTTCACAATCTTTAAATCTCTTTCTCTTATATTTGATTCCCTTAATTATGGTCTCTCAAGATATATCTTTTTTTTTACATTTTATCTTTATCGTCGTCAGTTGGACTTCATTATTTCTTTATATTCTTTCTTTTCAAATCATCTATTGACCCAACTTCGACAACAACTCTCTCATGAGATCTTTTGTTTCTGATTCAAGCAACTTACTTTATGTATCGTAAAGTTATGTTTCTTAATCCAGTTTATTCTTTACATCTCGACAATCTGTTTTCCATAGTTATTTCTGTTTATCATTTACTAAATTTTATTGAACACCCTGTCGGCGGGGTTTAAAATATGCGGATTTAATCCCCTGCTGAGGAATAATATCTACTCAAAAGAGGTGTCTTAGGTGTGACACTAAACTTTATCTAATGATGAGGATCCAGTTGTGCAGATCTGAGGAGTGTAGAGTATGTCTTCATAGTCTTTAATCCCAGGTCCCATCTGATCCTGAGTGATGACACATCTATGGGTTAAATTGATCTGTTTAAAAATTATTTATATTTCATAGAAATACTTGATGCCTTTTATAGCGCAGTAAATTATTTGTATTAAGAATAATCACTTGAACTATATTTATTTACAAAGGTTTATTAGTTACATTAAACCATATAACAGGGTGCAAACAAATGATTATTATTAAATAGAAATAATTACATGAAACTATATTTTTATCACATAGGAGTACTTAAAACCATACGTGTACAAATTATTGGGATTAGATTGGAATACTTGATAAAAAAAAACTCTTTTTAAACAACTACACAAAAATGTAAATATAAATGTACGATGAATGCAATTCTCTAACCTCTAGCATAGAATTACCTTATACGGTTTGACATGGCCTTAGAATCAATCAGTCATGCATTAACTTTGTTTGGTCTGGCAAACACGCCTCAATTTGCTCTAACCAAGCGTTCACCCTTTTAATAACCAGCCTGGCTCATCGCTGATTTAGTGGGAGCGGATGCTTTCACCGTGACTTGACCTTAAGTCTTACATGATTATTCTTTATATCTATTCACGCGTACTTACCCCTGCCTTTGTATTTTTCAGGAGATACTTCTGGAATTCCCTGACATTTTTATTATTTTAGATATTGCATCTATTTGTACACTTTAACGCTTCTTCTTCTTCTTCTTCTTCTTCTTCTTCTTCTTCTTCTTCTTCTTCTTCTTTATAGTGATGCACGCTTAGCATTACGGTTATTGTTGTTGGAAATGAAATCGGAGACCTGAGTTCAAATCTTAGACGAGGCTGTTTGTGTTTCACTTCACACTAATTTCATTGGGAAGAAAAAATCCATCTATTCTCTTTTCAGGAAGGACAGGTTGGGTTCTTTAGATTTGTTTGGGCAACTTGTCTAAAAAAAGGAAAAGTTTAAATTCTCAGTAGCTTTAGTCAGCTTAAAGATTGACCTTGTGTCATATCCTTTCCTTACATACCTATTACTTAAAGGCTAGCGTCGATAATCATGATAAAAAGTCGCTGAAAGGACGCCTTTTGTTATGTGATTACATTTTGTTTATAGAATTAATAATCAAATAGATCATGTGGCTGGTGACATTTGCTGAAAATTGAATGACAGCAAGACTCCTAAAAATTTCAGCACTTTTCTTATTATTATTCGATTAGTTTTTGTGAGTTTTTCACACTAGTTGTAATTGGTAGTTTTCATTGAAGTCTGCAGGGCCTCTCAACTCTCCTAATCCATTCTAGCCGATCTCAGCGATTCTGTGGTCTGAACAGTGCCAATTCTGTCTCGGATTTCGAATTCCTAACGTCTTTTCCAGATTTTATACCTTCAATGATTCTTAATATCAGTGTCACCTTCATGTTCTAGACCTTTTCCAGCTTTCTGGAAAGGTTCAGGTATTTTTCTAGTTTTTCGTTTTAACTCTGAAATCTTCAGGAACCGCAAAGTCTACTAGGAGATATTTTTTTTATAAACTAAATCAAGATCTGGTCTTCTGCCCAGGATTAAGTGATCCGTTTGTATCTCAAAACCCCAGAGTTTTATATGTTTCGTTCTCAGGAAAGATTTTTATTTTTATTTTACTCTTTATTTTACCAGTTTAGTTGGTGATTTTTTCTTGAGTTTGAATAAAAGCAAATGTCCGTCGATTTCCATATCTCTTCTTAGTATCCTATCCGATTTCAGTAGTGCTGTGGTCTAGATAGTCATGATTCTTTCTTTGATTTCCAGTCCATCATGTCTCTTTTCTAGGTTCTTGAGGACTGTTCCAAGATCTCTACGACTGGTATGACGCATTACAGTTTTCATTCTTGTAGATATAATCTATTTTAGAATTTAGGAAAAATCTTTTGAAATATTTTTCTACTTCATCCTCTGGTCTATTCGAGAACTCAGATCCATTGGTCTCTAAATATTTTTAACCACTACAATATAAAATATTGAATAAGAAGCCAGAATGTAAGATCAAAAAGAATTATTTTGCATTAAACACCATCTTATCATTAATGAATACACTGCTTTGAAACCGATGAAAACTCATTAGTGCATAATCTATCTATCTATCTATCTATCTATCTATCTACAGTTTTTCGTGTCATTCTGTTCACATCTACCATGGTATTTCGCGAAGGAAGGCTCCGTGACATAGTGGCTAACGTGTTGGGCTGTGATATCGTAGTCAGCAAATTCAAACTCCTGTTGCGATATTACATCTATTTTCTGTTTAATCTTCTAAGCTATGAGTTAAATAGTGCCACTACTGATTTTCTGAAAATATGGCTTCGGCATTGAATAACCCACGAAGGTTGATATACCATTAACCAAAGCCAAACAAATAATTCTGCTCATATCAATCTATCTCTCTATCTAGTAACATAATATATAGACAAAGGGTTGCTACAAATCCTTAGCTACTTTAAATACTGAGCTCAGGAAATTATGTAATAAAATGTTTCAAATTGCTGTTCAGAAAGTTTGTTTTTATGAGACGATAAGCTTTACAATATTCGTTATAAAGAAAATCCTACCAAATCATCGTAGCTGTGTGAAGTAGTTTATCAGAGATTGGATGCCTAAAAGTGTATTAAATATGACATCAAGCTCTTATTGCTATGTTTATTATACTCATCGTCCTGTTAGAATCTACAAGATCATATTTTCATGACACAAAGAACAAGTGACTTACAGATGTCGATACTAAATACCAAAAAAAAAAAAATTATAAGAAAGAGTACGCAATAAATAAATAAGTAATCATATAAAACCTCTAAAACGAAAGATGAAGCAACCAGTTTTTTTTAACTGCTATTATGTTTCACCTATTTTACAACAGATGGCGAATGAGGCAGCCAGCAGCTGTTAAAACTATTAAAGCACCTGAGTCTGGTGCTTAGACTAGAGGGGTTTATTAGGATGTTTACTTCGACAAACCAGCGGTTCCTTGTCATTAATGAACGCTTAAAGTACGTATCTAGTGTCTGAGTTCTTGGTTGTCGGGATCCCCAGGTGTCGAATAAAAAGTTAAGTAGACGCGGGAAATATACGCAAAACATGGAAGATTTGCTTTTATAGAGAAAAATGGAGAGAAAGTCAAAGAAAACAAATTAGACGCCATGACAGCAAGTGAACATAGAGAAAATATTGTTGACATTTTGGAAGAGAACAAATTCAAGGATGAAAAAATCTAAAGGAGAAGTCAGGGATGTTAAGTTTTAAATGCATCGGTTCGTCAATTCCTTGCAAAATATTATATATTATTGATTTATCACGTAAACTGGATTGATTGTGAAGTGAGGGCTATTCATGTAGCCTATTTGGGACAGGAGTAACCTGGTAGAGCTCATCCCTCTGTAGGTTTGATCGTTTTCCTTCTTCTAGACCGGTTGCCATACAAAGGTTAAAGAGCTCAATTTGTCTTACTATTTTCCTATTGTAGGAGGGAGAATACTTGGATTCATACTTTTCTCTGGGGTACAGCTCTGTGTAAAATGCAAACATCCTCCTTCTGGATTTGAACTCGTGTAGCCATGTCCCCTTCCTATGACGATCTTAATTGCACCACAAACAATAACGTATAATTTAGTTCCACATGAATGTGACTTTACATACACAAGCATAGACACACACACACACACAATATTTTGAGGAATACGTTAAGTTCATTACGATAAACTGGATAACAGAATTAGCAACTGGAGGGCAAAACCGTGCAAAGATAAAAATCCAGAGAAGCATCAGTGAGTGAGACTCATTATCAGAACTTCTATTCATTACTGCAAGAAAATCGAAGTGAGGCTTTGGATTTACAAAGTGGCAAGGGAAGATAAATCATCTCATTAGAAGAGAAAGAAAACTTGTTGAAACCAAACTCTGTCAAAAAAAACTCATCAAAGGAAAAAAACACCTATGAAATCTCTCGCGTAAAATATTATGGACTCTTCTTAAAATGAACAAGAACTTCGACATATGGATCATAGAACAAAGAAATTGATGACTGCGCATTAGGTATTATACACGTGAGATGATATAAACAGATTCTCTGTGACAAGAAAAAGAGGGGGAAGACTGCTCACCAAGATTGAGATTTGCGTAGTTACAAGAAAGCAGTGTCTCGAAGAATATTAAAAAAAAAAGAAAGAAAAAAGAAAAAAGAGAAACAAGTAAATACTGATTACAGTTGTCAGTAGCAACAATAACAAGAGAAATAGCTAAAGACAAACAGGAAAACGACATCAATAAAATCTAGCACAAAACAATGTCATAAGGACTAAATATATCAAAGAAAAAAAAAAGAATACAGAGGTAAATAGCAAGTGTTGGATACATGCTAATTGAGATGAAACAGTTCATTTCTATAAGTTTATAAGCGACCACAGCAAAATAGAACGAAAGAAATACAAGAGAAGGGATGACTCGGTGAGAGAGCTAATTCATTATTTGAGGAAGGGACTGACATTTTACTTAACTAATAAACAGTAAATTTACAAATTAGAATCTGTCGTAGAAAATGAAACTCATAGAAAATGAAACTCTGGGACTTTGTGATATAAACGGATCACCCAGTCTCTGCTTAGAGAACCAAACCAGATTTCAATTAACAAGAAGTAAATAATTCAGTGGATTTTACCGTTCCAGCAGACAACAGTGGGAAAATAAAAGAAAGCGAAAAACTAGAGAAATACTAGGACCTTTCAAGACCATCGTAGTTGGAGCCCTTCGAACAATCCCCAATGAGACTTAAGTAAACTGGAGCTTAGAAGAATATAGTTGTCATTAAGATTCCGGTGAAAAACCTAAGAATTTAGTGTGTCTCGTTTTCTAAGATGGATTATTGCTTGTGCATATATCATTTGTTCGTATGGTCAAATTTAAACCTCTTGCAAAATTTCCTGCAGATCACCTTCCCCACCCAGTCGTGTCTTGTCTTATACTATTTTTGCGCTAATCTACTGCATTCATTATTTGATCACTACATAATATACACTTGCTATTTTGTTGCGTCTTGTCTATTCTTGCTTTGACATAGATCTTATGGCGTTGCTTTGTGCTGAAAGAAGAGATTCAGTTTCTCTCTAAAGGTTTCCTTTCCTTAGCTATGTCCAAAATTTCTCGCGTGAGAATTTGCTTGTTTGTGACTTGGAATGTCCATACAGTTGTTTTTCTTTCCATTTTTGTTTTCTGGTTATTTTTGTTCTATTGATGTTTATGTTGTCAGTATTGTTTCTGGTTGCTGTAATCAGTTTTCCTCAGAACTTTTCTTATGTAGTCTTCTAGTCAATGTATCGATGCATCGACACTATATTGAATACTGGCAAGTTCGCTTCCTACTTCTTTTCTTGACACATACAATCTGTCCGCATCATGTCTGGGATATAAGGCCTTATGCATCGTCTTGAGTTTTCTTGTTCTCTGGTCCATATGTTGACGTTCTTTTCTTGTCCACTTTAAGAATGGTTCCGTGTTTATTATGAGGAGGACAGCCCAGATGTTTATATTTTTGATGAGATTTATGCTATGTAGTTTGGTTTCGAGTTGTTTTCTTGATCTCTTGAGGTAATCTTTCGCAATTTTTTCTTTCATCTCTGCTTGTTTGATGATGTCCGCTTTCAATATTCCCAAATATTTGTAAGAGTCCTTTTCTCCGAGTTGTCTGATTTTTAGTAGTTCTATTCCTTCTGTCAGTTGTCATTTTTCGCTTTTTCTTGTAAGCATGGCACATTCTTCTATGCCAAATTCCATCCTATATCCTAACTGTATATTCCCACTGCCTGTATTAGGGTTTCCAATTTTTTTTCATTTTTGGTAAACTGATGTCCATATACATTTTTTCTTACAATTTATGAAGTTTTTATCCTCATGTGCATTTCCTAGAGAGGCATCATCGCTATTACAAATAGTAATGGTGACAACACATCTCCCTGGAAGATTCCTCTCTGGATTTTCACCTCAGTTAATCTTTTTCCTCTTGTTGTCAGTTCTACTCACCAGTTATGCATGGTATTCTCGATAAACTTTATGTCTTCACCGGATATCTTGTACATTTTGCGACAGTCTATTATCCAACTTTGCTGGACCATATTAGACGTTTTTTTCTTTCGTTAATCCACACGATAGCTAGATTGTTCTGCCTTGTTTTGCTTTCCTTGTGGATGTGTGGATCAATGCATAGTAACTCTTCTGTTCCAATGATTCCCTTGTTGCATCCTTTATATTCCTCTGGGAACAGTTTATAAGCGAATAGTAAATCTTGCCACCCATATTTGAGCCATTAGTATTTTCTATATCATCGGTAGGCACGTTATCGGTATGTAGTTGTTGGGGGTAATTCTTTTTTCGACTGCCTTTTTAGATCAGAGTGGTCGTTTCTTTGATCATCTATTTGGGTATATCTATCTTCTGTAAGAATCGATTCATTTCGATTGTCAGCCTGATTTGTTTCCTTGCCATTCGCTTCGTGCATTCTCCCCCTACTTTTTCTCGTTGTGTTGGAATATCATGTTCTGTGTGTATTGTTTTATCATACCTTGATAACTTTTTAGTCTTTCTTCTTTCGCCAGTAGAGTTACTTTTTTCTTTTCTTCTCCACATATTCCAGTGTTCGTTTGTTTTATCCTTTTTGCTTGTTGTCATAAATTTCTTATCTGCGTTTCCTTTCAAATTTTCCATCCAAGCTTTGAGTTTCTGTTCGTGCTTTCTTTTCGAGGAACACTGATTTTATCACATACTCATTTAACTCCTGCATAGATTAGTTCGTTTAGCACCGCGCGATGTTATTCGTTGAGATAAAAGTTGATAATTATTCAATTTTTTTTAGTTTGTGCCTTGACTGTTTTCCGGTCTTGTCTTCTTAGTGATGGTAATCTTGTCTTCTTTTCAGATATAGTTCCTTTTGAAATCTCAATATTCATTTTTCTTCTTATGTTATGTTTGATCTGTGTGGTTTTGATTTGTGGTGTTTCGATTGTTATTGCTTTTGGGTTTATTTCGATTTGAGTATTCTTGAGTATTTGATATATCGATTATTGTATTAGGATCTTGTTGATTTTATTCCCTATTGATTTGTTGAAACCATATGATTACCTGCAAACAAGTGACTAACTTCAGAGTAAAATAACCGGCAATGTGATTTGGAGAGTTGAAGTTAGAAAGCGACGGGAGATAAATTTCTGGAAAGAGAGAGAGAGAGAGAGAGAGAACATAATAATAAGAAAAACTAGACAGTCTCCGAATGGGCAGCTGACCTGAGTGAGTCAGGCCAAATCACTCGTTGTAGGTCTGCCAGTCACGGTTGAATAACTACGATAATTAAAAATGACTAGAAAAAACCGGAGGTCCCAAATCTTCTGCGCAGTAAGCAGACGACTTGTGTTTAGAAGTTAGTTGGTTGAGAGACGTGACGATGTAAAGACGAGAGTGAACACTAGCTGGGACAAGGTGAAGATTGTCAAAACTTGCAGTCCCCATTTTGGAGTGAGCCCTGAAAAGGGGTCTCACACTAAACATGTAGCCGTGGAGACGAAACCAGCAAACAAGAACGTTAAAACTACAACAGAAAACGAGAAAGAAAATTTAAGTTTTGTCTCTGCTCGCTTTCTCTCCTCACATTTTGTTTCTCTTTGTCCAGCTAACACGGTTGACTCCGTTTTCATACCCTGTTTTTTTCTCCCGTCGACTATTTTAAAAGTGCATTGGCGAATAAATTTTTGTTTTATTGAACCCAGATAGAGTTTCGCGTGTTCGTCATACTCTTCCCACGAGGTTACAATAGGGTCTGACTACCACTTAAGACGTAGCTATACACGCATAAACCCGTTCGCCACGTGATTGTACAAATAGCTATGCGTAGACATAGTGGTACAAACGTCTATTTGGTGGCGTTATGGTACAAATATAACAAATGCTAACATACTATATCGTTGCTAAATGTGAAAACAGTTCTTATAATTTTTCTTTATGTCAATGTTTATAAAATCTAAAATTCAAACTTTTCTTCCCTTCATTTCCTATTTATATGGCTATCTCAATAAAGAAAGAAAAAAAACAATAACAAAAAGCAACTCCTAAACAATCTCATATATTTGACATAAATACATTAAATTGTGCAGAAAATCAAGCGTTCGTAGAAAAAAAAAACCCACTGTGAACAAGTTGAAAAGCGATGAGATAAGAAATTGTTGCAGTCAGCAATAATTTTCTTTCCAAGTTGAAGCCGTTAAATAACAAATAAAACACGTAAATGCCCCAACAATAATTCACAATAATGCAATTAAGATAAAATGAAACAGCCACTAAGCGCTTTTGTTAGCAATCAGAAAATAGCGATTTCATGACGACAGGACGGAGAAAGTACACTTAAGTTTATATATAGATATATTTAAGTCAAAATGTAGATACCGCTACTTTTATATTCACACAAACGTACATACTCAAAGAAATAGAGATGCATACAAACATACCTCTATTAATAAAAAACAAGATGGCACCTTGCCTGGTGTAATTGTTAGCCAAATAGTTTTGCAGGCCGTTATCACTGATTTCCATTCTCACAAAGTGCCACTACTACCTAACCAAAGCAAACTAAACTTAATAAATAGTTTTACAGCTATTGGGAAGAGTTTATCTATACACTGTCAATGACCAAACCGTTAGATGTAGTGCTATAGAATTTGATATTTATAGGAGGCACCCTTAGCGTCACGGTTATCGATGTAGGAAATCAGCGACCCAAGTTCAAGTCATCGACAAAGCTGTTTGCATTTTATTTCGCGCTAATGCCATTTTCCTCTAGCCATGGGAAAATTTTAGAGGAAACTGAGTTCTTTATTCTTGGTTTGGCAACCAGTCAAGGAGAAGAAAAAGCAAGTCTATATGATATGTATTGACCCAACCTGCCAGGAACAGGATGCGAAACAAGGTCAGTTTTAAAGTGGACTACACTTTGTTCGAATTTAGATTTATGCTTTTCCTAGACTAGATGCCAATCGAGGCAATAAACCCGACTATTTATCCGGAGCAGAGAGGAAGGATAAGAACATTAGGGTGAATTCAATGCAAACTGCCGCGTCTAGGATTGGAATTTGGCTGTGTCCAGTTCCTACAATTATAACTTTTGTGCTTTCATATTGGATACGGAATAATTTTTTTAACGTGAAATGTTTAATCCCATAATGAAAGAGAGTGTGTCATTAACCCCCCCCCCAAAATAACAAAAATAACAACAAAAAATAAAAATAAAGTCAAAACAAACAAAGAAACAAACAAGTAAGAGAAATATTGATTCAAGGTGAAAGTAATTATGCAAAATAGAGATCTAAAAAGACTAAAAAAACTCATTTTCTTACTAACATATCTTTTCTCATCGTTATGAAATATAACTGATCATACTATTCATAGTTATTGGTTGGTTGGATTTTATGCCATATCAACTCTTGTAGTACGATTTGTAAACGAATAGTTTGTCGGTAACATTTTTAAAGGAGCCAGAGGTCATTTGTTTGCACACAAATTGTTTCAAGTATTACTATTTATTGTTTGCACACAGTTAAATGGTTTAAGCATCGCTCTTTATTGCTTTCACACAGTTTAATGAGTTCAAATATAACTCTCTAACACTGATTGCATACAGTTAAATGATTTCAAGCTCATCAATCAAATATTAATAAATCAATATGATATTAATCATTTGTTTGCACACAGTTAAATGGTTTCATGTATAGCGAATGATTAAAGCGCTTTATTTTCGCTATAGAGGGGACTCTAACAGTTACAGCCACTCCGGGCCAGAGTGGACTTGGGAGTAATGGCAATGAAGGGGTACTCCCCATTCTCCAAAGCTCTAGGACTGGAGCCTCACTATTAGATAGTTTTGTATCATATTCAGGACACTTGTTTTGGTTGGGGATCACTCCTGCGTAAAGATGCCGTCGACGTATTTTACAGCCCGAGGCAAATGGGATAAGATATTTATTCATACTGTAGTTGGAAAATAGCATTATTACGAATTGGCCATGCAAAACAAAAGTGTTAAATCCATAAATTTCTTTAGCGTCACTCTCTGAAATTAAGACGTTTTTCTCTACAAACTTCAATGCAATTTTTTTTACTAAATATCATTAAGCTCATAAGATAATAAAAGTATAATTGAGAATCTATTTTTTTGTTATGAGGATTTATGTCGCACAGAAACAATTATCGGTTGTATCCATTCTTCGGAAATTTTTACTTGATAAAAGAATTATTAAATAAACATTGTGTAGAAAATTAAAATAAATTAGGGATATTTTGACATATATCCGGCGGAGATACATACTTAATCTAGTATATATATATATATATATAGAGAGAGAGAGAGAGAGACAGAGAGAGAGAGAGAGAGTATTCGCGGATAGCTGTGGGTTCTATAACATCGAGTGCCACTTAGCACCAGGTCCAGTGAATAGGTTTCAGTTTGGTTGTTTTAATGGCATATCAATCTTTAATGGCATATCAATCTTTAATGGCATATCAATCTTTAATGGCATATCAATCTTTAATGCTAAAGCCATCCCAGTAAAAGGATAGTAATGGTGCTATCCCACTAATAAATAGGGAGTAAAAGGGTTCATACCAAAGTGTGTTGTTAGCGTCCGGGTGGTGCATTCATGCAGTAGTAAAGACACAGTCATAGATTAGAAGAAGAAGAAATCTCATTTTACTTTTTCACTGAGTTAAGAATTCCTATATGATCTCTAACCTGTGAAAAGCAATCCCAACCTTTACAAGGCGTATGTTGACATATTGATAAGATATTGCAGCAGAGTTATGTGAACTTTTTTTTACTAATTTCAGAGGCTTGCCATTTAAAATGGAAAAGGCTCCTTCTTGTTTAAAACACATGAACTCTATTCGGCAGGTGTATTTCCGGGAGGCGCTAGATTCTACGGAATATCGTCTGCTTCTTGTCTTTTTTTCTGTTTGAAATTGTTTTCTTTTATTATATCTATCAGTGTTCGTAGAACATTATCTAGGCAGATTATTGATGTATATATATATTTATACCTTTCTGAAAATGAACGTATTACGACTGCATTTTGATGTCGCAGCCTAGCATATTTACTATTGATCTACGGGGGTTTATCCCGTCGGGTGATCAGCTTCATGATTAGTTTTCTCATCAGGCGTACCTGATAAGTAGGCCGGTCAGACAGAGGACATTCACGAATGGGTTTTCTTGTCGTGTCAAAAACCATCTGGCATATCCATAACGTAAGGGATATTAAAATTTTGATACATTATCTAAGATATAAAACTTGGAGTGATGAACCAAATGATGAATGTCCTGTATCCGTTTCGGAGACGAATAATCGAATGTAAAACTTCCACAAGTTCTAATGATGCAGCTGGGTTTTCTTTGAAGGAGGATTTTGAAACTTCATAAATGGGACCAACTAAGTTCACTGTTTTTCTTCACAATAAAAACTTCGGACACCGGCACTTTTTTATATCATAGGATTGTTGGAAATTGATGTCATGTGATTGCCATACTTGAAGTCTAGGTTGCAATCAATATATATATACATATATATATATATATATATATATATATATAAAGGGATTTTTTTCAAGCTGTAGGTCAAATTCAAACGGAGCTGTTTGCCTTTGACTACTCGCTAATGCCCTTGGGAAATGATGAACCTGTTTGTTCTGCTTCCAGCTATGAATAAATAATAGGTTCTTTAGTGTCGGCATTTCAACCAGTCTAGGAGAAGGAAAACCCTGTATTCAAACCAGTTGTTTTCTACTTAAAAATAAATCTTGTGTCGCATTCTGCGCGTGGCGAAGGCAATTCAGTACTCAGATGCATCAGTAAGTTAGCAGTTTAGATTATTGCATTCTGTGTTAACATCCATTCATTTATACTGTAACAGCTGTGTTATTATTCAATGTGAACATTTCCAAGTGTCCACTTTCCCTATGTCAACGATATCAGGTTTAATTGATAATTTTCAGAAGTTGGGAGCGTATACAATTGAAAGATTGATTCCGGCCATCGTGATTTAGGGATGAAATTCAAGTGTTTTCAGTTTTACAATAGTTTAAGTACAAGTTGAGAAGAAGATGTTGGCATCCTTTTTGAAAGGCCCTGTAGATGTTTAGTAAAGTATGTATTTGTGAGAGGGCAACGAATAAAGAAAAATGCTGAGGGTTTTTATTTTGCAATAAAATCACAGTATAAGTGACAAGACTGAAACAATACAAATCATTATTAAATGGATTGAAGCGCAAACATGGAATGGCAAAAATACATTAGACGCTCATAAAACTCTACAAACTAATCGCTAGAAAGGATATAAAAAAAAACTATAATGAATATTGACAAATCATAAGGAACCAAAATTTCAATGAGTTCTAGCGATTGGAGATAAATTGTAGCGGCATAGAAGATGGGAAAGAATGAAGAAGACAGAAGAGAAATAAATGAAAGGAAGACGAGAAGTTGATTCAGGCAGAAGTGTATTTGAAGAGAAGATGAAGTAGAAGGAAATGGTAGTTCTGTAAAATTATTTTGATAGTGAAGGTGTACATGTAGATATGGAGAAACAGAGGAATAAAGAGAAAAAGAGTGAAAGAGGAACAGATCAAAACTGTTGAGATAGAAATAGATAATAGAGAGGAACAGAGACTAAAGAGAGATAAGCAGATCAATATAGAGATAGGAATTTGGCAAAAAGCATTAATCCTTCTTTTCTCCCCACCCCAGATCAGAGTGGATAAAGAGATATAGTCGATAAAAAAGAGAGAGAGAGAGAGAGAGAGAGAGAGAGAGAGAGAGTTTTAGATGTATAAAGAAGAGTAGAAATAGAAATATATATGTATATATATATATACACACCGACAGATAGATAGAGAGAAAGAGAGAAAGAGAGAGAGAGAGAGAGAGAGAGAGAGTGGGGAGCAGTGAAGAAGAGCAAGAAGGAGAGAAAGAGACTAATATTTAATAAAAGAGATGAACTGTTCGAGATGGATAAATATACAGAGAGATGTTGATATAGAAAGACAGGTATATAAACAGCAACCATCTCCCACTTCAAACACTTCATTAAACAGCACCCTCGTTTTTTATCAGATTTCACCCAACATGGTTCACATTATTTTACGTGAGAATAAAATTGAAATTGAAAATGGATAGAAGAAATTTATAACTAAAACTAATACATTTATTTCCCCACCACACTTCCATTCTTTTGAACGATTTTTCAGTGAGATATTCCATTTCTGTTTGTCAAGTCTTTGAAGAAATTTAATACGCTTGACGATGGCTCTAGCTTTCCCCTGTCTACTTACCCAAGGCCCAGATGTTTAAAAAATGAATCACAGTCACAGCCAATAACCTTTGCTGCCACCACTCTGAATTGCTATCTTTCCTTTTCTTTCTTTTCCGTCTCTCCTTCTTAAGACTTTATAGTCCTATATCCTCCAATGTTAATCTTTAGAAAAATCATACATTATGATGAAATCTTTTTCAAATAAAACCGAAATATTAAATTTGGGATGATTTGAATTCTTTATCTTTGTTTCTGTTTATCTCTTTTTTCATTTACATGGTGCCTTCCAAAAGTTTCCAGAGTTTTTTTTTGTACAGACATTTAAAATTGTCGTAGATTCTTGTATGTTAGTACTATACATCTTATGAGATGACTGACCAATTTTTATTATTCACGTTCAAATGAACAGCTACAGCAGCAATTGGAATACACCCTACTAAAGCCTGATTGTCACAGCTGGTGAATTTCAAAAATGCAATCTGGACGTGAGGACATTTTAGAAGAACGATATGCAATAAAATTCTGTTTCAAACTTGGTAAAAATGCCACAGAAACGTATGAAATGCTTTAGACTGCTTTTGGAGTATCTTGAAGGAATCGAGCATCAGTTTTTGAGTAGCATAAGAGATTCAAGGAAGGCAGGGAGTCTGTGAGGGATGATGAGAGGTGTGGGAGGAGTAAGGAAGTCAATAGACCAGAGTTGATTAGCCACAGGATTAGGGTTAGGGTTACTATGTTGAGGTTTTAAGGGAGTTCAGGAAGAGATTCCTTGGGAAGAGGCAAGCACTCTTCAAATCTGGTCAGTGGCATTTCCCCCAGGACAATACACCAGTCCACTATTCCATCTGTGTCACAGACTATTTGAGCAAGATGGGCATCAAAACAGTTCCTCAGCCTCCCTATGGTCCAGACCTTGCTCCCCGTGACTTTTGCTTATTCCCTAAGGTCCGAGGCCGTTGTTATGAGACAATCGAGATGAAAAAGGCTGTGACGAAGGTCATTGACACACTCACACAAGAGGACTTCCATGGGGCCTTTCAGAAGTTGTTGGAACGGTACAACAAGTGCATTGCAGTCGGAGGAGATTACCCCGAAGGGGACCTGAGTTTCATGTGTGTACTATCAATAAAAGTGCCCATACGAAAAAAAAAGTCTGGAAACTTATTTAATGATCCTCGTATTTTCTACCATTTTGTCGGATTTACCAAACCTACAATTTTCCCATATATATATATATATATATATATATATATACCCAGTCCCTCCAAACGAGGAGGAGGTGATACAAGGTAAATGTTTTTAAGCGGAGTTTTTAAGGTTTGAATTCAGACAGTAGATTCCATCATATAAATGTTTATAAGGAAATGTAGACAATAACAAAAATGAAATTAGGGTGTTTAGCTATTAAGATAGCTTTATCATAAATGAAACGTAAGAATATTATTTCGTTTTTGATGAAGCTATCACCACAGTGCAACATGTAAATTTAATGTTCTATCATGCCTTTTCTTTTGATATTGGATTTTACTTCTTATATATATATATATATATATATATATATATATATATATAAGAACTTGAAATAAATCCCACTGTATGAAAGTTCTCCAGTAGATGATTTTATTTGCAGAAATATTTTCCAACGTTAAACGCTTAGGTCTTTTGACCTTCATCAAGGCAGGTAAGATATATATATATATATATATATATATATATATATATATATATATATATATATATATATATTGTTAGGGTACCGTAGAAACGGAGTGGCTTGCTCTGATTTCGTTAACTGTAAGTGTTAAGTATTCCTGTATTGTTACTCGCCTGCAATTGTTGTTGAATGAAAATTATTTTCGGTATCCAAGTGTCTTAAGAAATGTGGAAACTCAAATTGAAATGTTTCGCCGAAGGGAATATATTTTAAAACCCGAACGTAGTTTAACAACAAAGCATTAAACCACATATATAAAGCAATTGTCGAAGTCATTTCAACATTTATAGTCTCTTTTATTCAAACATTTACTCATACTTCCTCAAAACCTATTATCATTGCATGACACTTTATCTGATGGTGTGACTTCAGTTTTAGAAATCTGACGAGTGTAGAGTGCCTTTTTATTATTACTCCCAAGTTCATTTTGACCTGGAATAATAGTACTCTTAGGGTCACATGTACTAGGGTGGTGTAATGGTTAGCAAGCTAGACTAGCAAATTTACACGAATGAGTTTGAGTCTCATTGAGTTCCCCATTCATACGTCCTTGTCCTACGAAAAGTTTAGTAAATTACTATGGGTAAAATCGACCTGTTCGAAAGTCATTAGCATTGGTTTGGCTTAGTTTATTTGTTTTATTGGCATATCAACCTTCATGGGTTATTAAGTGCTAAAGTTATCCTTTTAGAAGAACAGTAGTAGCAATATTTATAGATGGGGGGGGTCATATCTTATAGCACGAAAAGAGTTTAAACTTGCTTATTATGATGTCGCTGTCCCTCAGGTTAACTACTACACCACGGGTACTTCCCCTATTAGCATTGAATACGAATATTTGGTATGCCATAATGAATTATTTGGATTAAGAATAGTCACTTGAAGCTATAATTGTTTATTTAATATCAATTTTAATAACTAGAAACCATAAAACAGAGCAAACAAATTATTATTACAAATTCTTGAAACAAATCCTTGTGTATAAATTATGAGTAATAAATAAGAATATTTGACGTCATAATTGTGTGCAAGAAACTTTTAAGAAACAACAACACAAAAATAGGAATATGAAAGTACAAGGAACGTAATTCTCGGACCTCCAGGCATGAAATCACCCAAGATGGACTGATGTGTCCTTAAAATCAATCAATCAAAACCTATTACAGCGGCAATGCTATTTTGGTATTATCTCCCCTTAAGACGATCTCCATAGAATGAAATGGCAAATATTTTGTTTTTACTAATTTAACGATTTCAATTGTCTGAATTTTGTGACTGCAATCTGTCTTCATTTCATTTCCGTTACTTGGTTATGAGTTTATCTTCTAATTTATTTCTCTTATCGAACTCGACGCAACCTCCAACCAACCAACCAACCAACCCAGCTAGCCATTTAGTCAGGTATCGATCTAACAACTCGACTGATCGATTATTTTATGTTGTTTGTTAATTCGTTTCATTTTCCTTACTTATTTTACTTTCTGATCTTTATTGATTTTATCAGAACATCTCCCTAAAATTATTCTTTGTAAATTTTTTTTACTTTATTTTTTGTTGTCATTTCTCATTTATTTTTATTCTTTTAATTAATTCATTTTTTGCTCATTCCTTTCTTTCTCTCAAATTCTTCAAATCCCCCCCCCATATTCTTTCCTCTTCTTCTACCTCTTCCTATCCTTCTTTTCCTTCTCTCCTTCCTACTAATAATTTCTCCTTTTTGAGCGCATATTCATAATTTTCGCATATTTTCTCATCTATTTATTCATTTCGTCAATTTTTTATACTTTGTATTATTCTTTCATTCCACTTCCAGACGTTTCACATTTATTTCTATTTGTTTTATTATCCTGCTATTTAGTTTTGTGACTTAAGAACGGGGGACAATTATAATAAATCTTTAAAATGGCCTCAGAAGCCTGTCAATTCGGCCCGTCGTTATCCGCTGAAATGAGCTTATTTAATTATCTTTATTATTCCAAAATGGCCGCTTTTTCACTAACCCACTTATAGTTATTTACGCACACACACACACACACGCGCGCGCACAAACTAGTATATATACATTTATATTTTATGTACATACAAATTTGCATTCACACTTTTGCTTACTCTGAAAGCGTATGTATATATTTTTCACGGCAATTATTTTTCTTTTAACATAATCTTTTTGCTTAAAATGTGCTTTATTCAGTTTGCAAATTTAAATCACAAACATTGAACATTATACGGTGAAAATATCTAAACAAAATACAACTAATAACTACTTATTAGTCTACGGATTCATTGTTTCCTTCTTGTTATATTCTTCTTGTATATATAATATATATATGCCAAAAAAGAAACGTCGAAATCACACACACACACACACACACACACACACACACACACACACACACACACACACACACACACACGTATATATATATATATATATATATATATATATATTTCATATAATCCGACGAGAAAATCCAAGAGGTAGGAGTATCCAACGTCAAAAGAATTAAAAATGTTTTTCAAATATTATTCTCACCGGAAGCAATAAAAGAACATTCAAATAATTTTTTTTGTGCAACATCTGATAATGGTCATCCCGATCAGAAATAAATTAATAATAGCACCAGAAAAGTGATTTTTTAAATTTTTTATTTTATATAAAAAGTATGTATATATATACATCTATATATATTGCAATCGTAGATTATATTAGGAGGAGAAATTGAATTGAACCGGGCCGTTTTATTAATAAGAATTCTGAGCTCTTTAGCAAGTGTAGTCATTATAAGAAGCACTTACCTTGTCAATTAGCTTCCGAAGAAAAAAAAAAAAAGAAAATGAATGAATGAATTAAAACAAATTATGAAAGTGAATATTTATGTTTTTGTCATCGCTGACTGTGACAATTACCCTCTCCTTTTAAAAAGTCATCTGTAATAGATTTTAAAGATGTTTTCTTTGTATTAATAAGATGTTGTTCGTTTATAAAATGCCAGGGTCTTTCGCGTTTATCAAACTTATCATAAAATTTTGCTAAACTCTAATTAACTAGTGTATAATGATGTTTTGATTTATATAATATTATTAAGTAACTTGTTACTTGTGCCTCTTGGGAGACCGGAATTCAATCCCTGTTCGAGTCATACCAAAGACTGAAAAAATGGTATTTGATGCCTCCTTGTTTAATACTTAGGATTTTAAGGAAAGGATCAAGGATAAGTGAAGCAATGCAGGGAAAGGTGTAGCGACCTTCCCAACAACTCGGTTCTGTAACTATTGAAAAGAGAGCCTTCGGGTCGCCCTCGACTACGGTCAGCCAGGTTACACCCATATATATATATATATATATATATATGTGTGTGTGTGTGTGTGTGTTGTAAAATCTTAAAATCCTGTCGATAAAAACGTTAATATGCCTGCTTCTGAGTAGGTTTGGTTTTTTTGTTCAATGGCATATCAACCTTTGTAGGTTATTTAATGCCGAAGCCATTCTCCCAGAAGAACAGTAGTGGTGGTACTATTTAACCCATAGTTGGGAGGATAAGGGGTTTCATACCTTTCCCAAGAGTATTCGTCCGAAAAGGAACGTAATAGCGCGACTGGAGTACGAACTCGCTTATTAAGATTCCGCAGTCCATCGCTTTAACCATCACACCACGAGGACACCCCTTGCTTCTGAGTAGGAGCACTGATTTGATAAATTGATGCAGACACATTAACAGGCATCTTTTATGCTCATTAGTTCCAAATTTAAAAAAATAGTGGATTGATTGGAACATTTTTTGTCAGCGCTGGTAGCAACTGCCACGTATTCAACATTATAGATGGAGAAGTGACAAACTTAGCGCTTGCAAGATATGAATAGAAAGTCAATAAATTTCCACGTCTGATGACTGAGAATATCTCATGAAACTGGCAGTAAGGCAAAGAAAGTTTTTATGTAAGAAATCCTTTTTTAATTCGTTTTTATCGACGGTTTTGACAAGGTTTTAAGATTTTGACACATTTACATCGCTACATCTGATGTTGAGCAGTGTTATGGAAAAATGACAAGCCGTTTTATATATATATATATATATATATATATATATATATATTTCATTAAATCACTCAATCAACACACACACACACACACACACACACACACACACACACACACACACACACACACATATATATATATATATATATATATATATATATATACATACATACATACATATATATATATATATATATATATATATATATATACATACATACATATATATATATACTCCAAGATGGACAAAGTAGAGTGAATTATATAATAACATTAAATATGATAAATTCTGTGACTGGCAAGAAAAGCATATTGAAGGACATAAATTTATGTGATAATTGAATCTGAGGGTTGTTTTTTTTATAATTAAGAAATGAGGAGAATTTTTTTAATCACAAATTGTTAGAAAACCAGGTTTTTTTCCCTTGATCTTATATCACTTTGAATCTTTATAAGATATTTATCACTTCTATCAAATTACAGACCTACATTCTCTCTTGAAAACTTCATCTGGTTGTATTTTTCGATGTCATAGACGAAGAGATATACTTGGCTTTGCCCGGGCGTCCAATATGTTGCAACTGATTTTTTGTAACACTTAAATGAATTATAGCAATTTTTGTGCAGATATTTTTGTATGTAATTAGAGGTGAAGTACTCGTCTCCACGAGGTAATAGGTTGTAAGTATAAATCAAGAAGTGGGGTAGAAGGGACGCTCAACCTTTGACTCTCTTTTGCTATCAATCTTTATAGGACATCTGTCTTAAGAAGTCCTCTTGACAGCACTCAGTGTCTGCACAGAGCTGATGAATGTTAATTTTTGATGGTCAGTCAACACGGATAAGTCTATGTGTAGGAATCAATAGGTGAACGTTGCTTATCAGTTCCTTCTTACTTTATCAGGAGTGGCCCACTTGCTGTTCTTACTTGGTTTGTATGTTGGGAGGTAAGTGGTAGTACAACTGCTGTTTTGTAGTGTCTTGCTTCCAGGATTTATTCAAAATAGCACGCAACATCCTTGTGTTGTTCACATCGAAATTTTTCTCCGAGTTCAAGTGGTGCAACCATACAGTAGTACTGATGTGGCTACAGCTTGGGAGAATTCCCGTTTTATTTTATCAGAAGGATCAGATTTCCATTTAGCTGATTATCTATCAATAGAATTCAATGCTTCATCTATGCTTATTTTGACATCGCTTCTAGTAGATGTGATACTGCAACAGAGCTATATGGACGGGTTTACTAGTTTCTGAGATATGCTATTTAATGAGATGATAGCGTCAACTTGATTAAAACGCATGAACTTTATTTTGTCCTAGTTTACATTGAGACCAATGCCTCTGGTTACTTACTCAAGGTTATACAGCTGAGATTCGGCCAAATCAGGTGTATTTATAAGAAGCACTAGGTCATCCGCGCAGTCTGCATCATAAATCATTTCCGTCGGATACCTTTTGATTCTTGCCTTTTTTAGTTTGAAACCATTTTCTTTCATTAGTTCTGTTGATGTTCGTAATGCGTAATCTGGGCAGATTATGAATAGAAATAGTGCCAATGTATCTCTGTGTAAGAGTCCAGTATCAATTCAAATGAAATTGGTGCCACCATCAGGTGAGTAAATAATGGCGTTCGTGTACTTGTTAAATATCATTATAGCGGTGATAATTTCTTTTGAAAAACCATATGCTAAAAGCATTTTCTCCATCTTTTCTCTGCTTATAGAATCAATTTTTTGAGGAAATTTACAAACAAGAGTGTTGCTTTTAGATTCTTGATGATTCGACAAATAGAATAGGAAAAATTGTCGACAGATTTCTCCGAAAACCATACAAATTTTTCTAAAGAGCATTCTTAACTTCCGGTCGGTACAATCCCGAAGCAGGGTGGCATATGATAAATCTTAGCTGGTGTAGTAGAAAGAAATAACCTCTAATGTGATTGCGAGATCACCTTTCTTTTGAAAGGAGACGATGCCATCTTTCATTCATTTCTCTATTGTATTTTCGTTATATACGGTGTTTTATAATCAAAAAAGTATACTATCAAATTTCTTCGTCTTCCTTAAGTATGGAACACAAGGAGATATAAATATTAGCTAGTACAAGCCTACATAAAATTCTATAAAGTAAGTTGACTTTACAATTAAACTTGATATTTTTCTTGGTAACTCAATTTCAATACAATTGATTTTGATAATAAATAGCAAATCATTGTTGATAACAGTGTTGTCAAATACTACACATGTTTATTCCACTATAAACAAAAAAAACTTCTGTTTATTATGGGGTTCAATTCACAATATAATTCCTCTACTGAAAAAAAGAAAAATACACATTGGTTTAATTAGTCATCTAAGATCACAAATTACCATTTGTTTATTTTTCTTTTGGTATCTATGATTTTCTATTTAAATCGGAATAATATTTCAGCTTGAATTAACCAAGTAGTTTTTACAGCAAGTTGTAGTAATTTACCTAGCCTTTTGCTTAGATATGGCACAAGGCCATGTGAATGGGGCAACCAATAAGAATCGAACTCAATCGTGAAAGTTGGCTAGTCTCGCTTGCTAACCATTACAATTCCCGATGAACCCCACTTTTTGCATCATGTATAAGACTATATACGTATACTCATGTAATGAACAACTTATTAAGACTAATTTTCACCTAAAAATCAAGGAGTCTTTCACAACTCGATATATATTTTCGAAACGAGGAAGCGCAGCTTGTTTTTAGGCGTAAGCTTGCCCGTAAATTCGATCCGAAATGTCAACGCATAACCTTTACTTAAACAAAGGCTATTAATTAAGATAATAAATTTTGTACTTAGAATTGTTTGTTTGTTTGCTTGTTTGTTTTGGTTTAATGGCATATGAACCTTTGTAAGTTATTTAATGCCAAATTCATTTTTATACAAATAATCAGTTCTATTTCAAACAAATCAGTTAAGCATAAGTACCGTTTAAATGTCAAAAATACTTCTATTTCAAGCAAATCAGTTTAGCATAAGTACGCAGTTTAGTTCTATAGAGGTGCAGTCGGTGTATTCTACAGCCCCAGCCGACTGGACAAAGATATTGTTAACTATTTATAACACCTGTACATTTAATATGTACAATTTTTATAAATAGTGGACAAAGTAGCGTAAACATTTAATTATCTTCCAGATAAACACCATAGGCTATATCAAGTTGTAGACTACATTTACTTACGGTATTGCAATGATTTTAATTGTTTTACAATAGTTTTGAAAGTATAAATAAGTATAAATATCTTTTTCTTTATATCATTTGATGTTGAAGATATATATTTGTGGGCTAGCACAGACAAAAGTGAGGGGTCTTTCATTACGCACAATATACGATTAAATACCTATTTGTGGCTAAAAATTAGGGCTCGTTCATAACACCAAGTCATTCATTACTCGTTTATATACGGTAAGACACTTTAAATTTGGTCAAGAAAGTTTAAATCAATAAGGAAGACAACGTTCTCTAAAGACGGTCAATAAACAGTTTAATGCAGCATTTTGCAGGATTTAAGCATTAATCATTGGTAAAGGTGGGATCTCATCGAGAGGAGGTTTTTAACCCTAAGCTATAACCAACGGATCACTATATTACTTCATGACGATACTAAATAAACAGAATTTATATTTACAAACTTCATGAACTATTCAAAAATTTCCGAAAAGAACTTGGTTTGCTGTCTCTGGCATTCTTTTTGAATGTTTTTCACTCCAGACGCATGTTCAATTCCAACTGCTTCTTTTCTAGATCATCAGCACTTGAAATTAAACTTTCTCGTGAATGTTTTCCTCTCAGCAACAGCTTTTAACTTTGAGTAACGATTATCATCATAGGAAATGGCCTTGACATCCTCAGTCTAAATCAGGACGAGGTTATTTTCGTTTCAATTCGCGCTAATCCTAACCCTAATCCCCTTTGGAGAAGGCATTAATCTTTTCTCTCCTCAGTTATAGGTAAATAGTAGAATAGGTTCTTTAGCTTTGGATATCCAGTCTAGGAGAAGGAAAAGTCTGAATTCAAACCAGCTTTACTCCGCTATATAATTGACACATTCTGTCCGTAACTGAGGGATTGGGTTAATACGCACACATTTAAAAAAAAAACTTTTTAAGTTCAGGATTAATCTAACCCTTCTTTAGCTTTGATTTTTGCTTTATTGTCTCCTTGTAATACTCTTTTTGCTTATATCCTAATCCTTAACTTATCAAAGAGTAACCATTTATTTCTAGTGGACAACTGATCTTTGTTTTTAGTAGTTTTGGGTATTAAAAAAAAACAAAAACAAAAAAAAACAAACTATGTAGATGAGATTTTGTTTCCTTTAAATCACTATCTGTTTAACTATCGTTCTTAACTGAATATGAAAGATGAGAAGAATATTGCTCGACTCTTTTACGTTTAAAGAAAGGTTGAAGAGAATCAGTTTAATTATGTATATTTATGTTCCTAACAACCTTCCATCTTTCTTCATTCAGTCAAGACTCTCAAGTTGAAATTAACTGGTTATTTGTCACTAAATGGCTATGATTTATCTCTTTTTAGTCTATTCAAGCGAATTGGCTGATACGTTTGCTATATTTATGTTTTATTTTCTATGCTTCCAATTAACGTGTCTACCAATCGAGATACTTTTAACCATCTGTAGTACGAGTGATAAATAATCTTAGTAATAGACTGTCCCGTATTGTAACACTCTTTGTGCAATATTTCCCTCGTTTCTACGTTGAAGGTTCTCGCAGCTTACAACAGTCGCAGCTCGGAGGACAATCTAGAAGCTAAATGCGTGTATTTTCTCGATTTTCATAGGCTTTGTGATTTGTTCGTTCATGCGCTGAGAGGAGGTCGACAGTTAAGGGCAAAGAGGCTATGAAAAATGTCCTCGAGCCAACTGAGGTGAAAGCTGCTTGCGTTTTATTTGGAGGACACCTCAATGAATTTTCAGGTAAGGAAATAAAAAAACGCTGTTAGGATGCAATATGTATAGGTAAATAACCAACTCAGAAAACTCGCTTGATGGACTTCCGACATCCTACATAGATTGCCTAATCCAATTCAAAGATCTTATATCCGAAAAAGTTTCTCACATACTTCGTCTCATAAAAATATTTTTCTTTTAAGGGACTATTCTGGAAAATAACATACGCTCGAGCATATTTCCGATCAAAAATATTGGGATTATTTATGCTTTAATCGATACATTTCATTCTTTAAGGGTTCGAGATTTTGTCGCAGGATGGGAACGCAGAAGCATCTGTCGACTGAAATCATTTCCAGCTATTCAAGTAAACAGAAGAAAGAAATTATACATATATATATAATTTCTTTCTTCTGTTTACTTGAATAGCTGGAAATGATTTCAGTCGACAGATGCTTCTGCGTTCCCATCCTGATTTCAGTTGACAGATGCTTCTGCCTTCCCACCTTTCGGCAATATATATATATACTGAAAGAGAGAGAGAGAGGGGGAGAGGGGGAGGGAGGGGGTAAATGTGAAGAGAGAATAAGTTGGAAGTAAAGAGATATTGAAAAGGAAGGAAGAATACGAAGTGACGCGGATGATGGGGAGGATTGAAGCCAGGGAGTTATAGTGAGAAAAGGAGAGAGAGAGAGAGAGAGAGAGAGAGAGAGAGAGAGAGAGAAAAGCGTGTAAATAATAGATTCTCCCTCATTTCTATCAAATGATTTTTTAAGAAAATAAAATGTGCGCTTATATTTACAACTTATTCATTGCTCATACATATTATAATATTATTTATTATCATATCTTTTACAATACGTTTATTCACAAGATATTTATATATTTACGAATATTCATATTTACTACTATTCAAGTTCGATAATGCCTCCAGTTACAATAGCAATAACTGCAAAATTTCTCATTAATATGTAACAAGACTGATCTATCTATCTATCTATCTGTATGTATACCATAACCCCATATTTTAACTATTAGTTTCAGGTTTACTCGATCATCAGACTAGACAACATTCTAATGAATCAAAAGACGTACGAAAGTGTTGCAGACGGAAACCATGAAACACAGAGCATAATTGGACCCATATTACAAAAGATTCAAGAAATCTGTTGATTAACGAACCGAAACGCTGGGAAATCAAAAGAGAAATCCACTCCGCCAGCTACGACACAACTATAACAATATGTACAATATACAATGCAAAAATACCTTTTTGCATATGTGTGTTGATATCAGCTTTATATCCTTTGTATAGGCTCTATGTAAACTATTGAGTTCTCTCTTTGTAGATCATTATCATCATCCTCATCAAGTCACGCTGACTGTACATATGTTTCACTCTCTCTCTCTCTCTCCATTCTTCCCTATCATCCATAGCTCCTTACAGCTCCTCAAAACTGCATCCAGTGTTCGCACAGAGCTGATGTAAGTCCTAGCTTGTCGACCCAACACTGACGTGTCCGTACGTATGTAGTCCTTAGAAGAACGTAGCTTTTAAGTTTCATTATGGTCAAATCAAAGCAGCTAAACACTTCGGCAAGGGCACCAAATAAAATTTTATTTAAAGGAGCCTATTTTCAAAGACAAACTACCAAGAAGTTGAAGATTTTTCGATTTGGAAAGCAATATTCGATAAAAAGGCAATTAGAAACTGGCGCAAGTATTGACTGCAAAAGAATTAGAACACTAAAAGTGATATAACTGCTGCTCAATTAAATTCCCCTCGACATCAACCATTGTCGCTCCCAACTGTGAAAAATCTACTGAGATAAGCAGAACTCAGCGGGTGTCTAGCTAACAAGAAACTATTATTTTGGAGGTGAATTAGTAGAAAAGACTGTTGTGAGTAAACAAACGTTTAAAACATTGATGAAAGAAGAGAATAGTCAAAATCAAATGAGAATAACGAATTTTTGCCTGTTAAAGATTCTACTAAAAACTAAAAATATCTTCTACCGTGGAAGACATATCCAACGTGTTTCATAAATGATTCGATGATAAGAGAAAAGAATTTATGTGTACGTACATTTTATATCAAAGTCTCAGTGATTTTTCAAAACACTACCCAGGCACCACAATATTTAGCTAATAAAACCATTGCATCATACGTTAACTTCATTTGAGGATCCATTCCTTGATGGAGTCAACTATGTTGTTTACCAACGATGCAAGTATTTCGTATTATGAATCTTATAAACGGCTGAGAGATGAATTTAATGTAAAATCTCGCAAGTCTACCGAGCGTTTAAAGATATTCACATTCTATGGGAGTTCTTTTATGACATTATGATTTGAAAGTCTCCACCGATTCACTAACCCTATCAATACGTTATTGGAATCTTTCTTTGGTGGTAGTCTTCTTAATGTCAGTTCTGCTTTTCTAATAAAGATTCATCCATAGAAATATTAACATTTTTAGTCACCTATGGAAATTCCAAGAATGTGTTAATAGGGAAGGGGAACATGTTTCAGACTGAAATTATATCGTTAACGTTTTTCTTGTATAACCCTGTATATTAAGTTAACAATACGGCATGTGATTTATAAATTTTGTGTGATTGGGAGTTGACAGGATCTTTGTAAACTGCCAATAATATACACAAAAATCTTTTTAGAAGTTATCTTCATCGATAAGGCTGTCCAAAATTCTATTTTATGAGGTGCGCGTAGCGTAACGGTTATCGTTTTAAGAAATAGACTCGATGAGTTCGAAGGAGGTTTTTTGCGTTTCAGTTTGCACTAACGTGTTTAGGAAAGGCATGACTCCACCTTTTCTTTCCCAAACTACGGATAAATTGCAGAATAGACTAGCTTTTTAGCCTTGGAAGAGTATTTAGTCTTGGAGAAGAATCTCTCTGAACTCAAACCAACTGATGCTTAAAATTTTAACTTGTGTTATATCGTTCAATCAATGGAGGGGTTAGGTAAATACAAACGACTGTTTTAAGACAATTGTTTAATACAATTAGTCAAAAAGACTGTTTGAATTATTTAAAAAACAAAAACAAAAAACAAAAACAAAACAACAACAACAAACAAACTGCATGTGTATCGATTGAGTGCCACTTTGCATAATTAGTCAATTTCAAAAGCTTCATCTGACCATAGTTTATCTCAGCACCAATAACGTGAACCTCATAAAATAAGCTTTTGAGGAAAACAATTGCTAATATTTCCGATTTATTTACAATGCTCATAACATCTCTGAAGTTTTAATGTTATTAAATTAATAATAAAATAGAAAAATTTTTAAAAAGTTCTAATGAATTCTATCTTGTATTTTTCTGCTCAATCATCGATTAAAGAAAATGAAAAGAGTGGAGACTTCATAAAGAATTATTTTTAATTGACTATAATTGATGTGTGCGTCGAGAAGATTGAATTACTTTTGTCAAATTGACATAAAAAGCTTTGCATGATGTTTGCTCCAAGACAGAAGATGGTTTGGCTTAAAAATTATAAGGTTATTTTGATTGACATCAATCTTGATTATAAAATGTAGATGCAAAATATTCCTACAATTAAAAAAAATAATTGATAAACATTTGAAAACCGTGTTTCCTTGGAAACTTTTGCCCTTATTTAACACCTAACAACCTTTTACAAATGTTTTAATGAAATAAAGACATACCTCGTGACCTGTTTTGGTGGTAAGGGTGCTATTCATGTAGTGTGCTGTGGCATAGCCCGTTCCTCTCCAGGTGTTCTAATCATAACATTTAAAATAAACTCCGAAAACAAAACAAAGCAACAACAACAACAACAACAATAAAACGAATGTTATCGCCAAGTTCGTGTTGGTGTTCATGACTTAACGGCAATGGTTGTAAGAAATGGACTCTGCGCCCCAGGTTCAAATCCAGGATGAGGTTTTTTTTTCGTTCCACTTGACACAAATGCCCATAAGAACGATATTAATTCATTCCTTCTCTTCTCAGCTTGTAGAGTAGATTGGACACTTTAGCCTCGCTACGATGACCGATCTTAGAGAAAGTAAACTCTGAATACAAATCAGTCGTTATTCGCCTAAAAATTGACCTGGATATGTATCCTGTCCGTTGCAGAAGGGTTGGGATATATATATATATATATATATATATATATATATATATATATATATATATATATTGGACGCTAACAAAACGGCTGAAGAAGCTAGACAGCAATTACACAAGAATGTTCAGAGCAATATTGAATAAGTCCTGGCGGCAACACCCCACAAAGCACCAACTATACGGCCACCTGCCTCCCATCACGAAAACTATCCAAGTTTGACGAACCAGATACACAGGACACTGCTGGAGAAGCAGAGACGAGCTCATAAGTGATGTACTCCCATGTACCTCCTCATATGGCCGAGCAAAAGCAGGACGACCAGCTAGAACATACATACAGCAGCTACGTGAGGATACGGGATGTAGCCCTGAAGACCTGCCTGAAGCAATGAACGATAGGTAAAAGTAGCGAGAGAGGGTCAGGGATATCCGTGCTAAACATGTAATAATTGTTATTAAAATATTTTGATTGGTATTGCTTTGTTTTTAGTTAATCTTAATTAGTTTTTCTTGATATGTTATTTTATATCCTTCATTTTACATCGGAATTACATGTTATATACGGCATCATGTTCATTATTAAATTGAACAATAAAACTGCCTTCATTTTTGCTGTAATAACATAAGAAATTTCAAATGAATTTCTTTTATACATTAACTTATTTAGGAATTAAAAATCATTTAAAAAAGAAACTTATTATCAAACATATATATATATATATATATTAATTATTTTTACATTAAACATAAATAATAATTTTTTTTATAGTCATACACCACCCAAGCTAATTAATTAGTTTTAAGACCAGTGACGTAACCCAGATTATAATGTAAACTGGACGTAATTCCTTAAAATTAGAACAAACTCAATAAAACTAACTTAAATAACTCGCAAATAAAAACAATTATTCTTAAACTTTAAAGAATACTACAAATATATTTTAGTCCTATTTTTTTAAGGAATAATGAACATAATAAATAAAATTGCCCTCCATCATTAATTAATGCGTAAGCCGTAGTCTGGTTTCTGGCGTAAGCCGAACATAATTTGTACATTTGTATACAATTTTTCGATGTAAATATTTGTTTAGACAGTATACAATTTCTTAATGTTTTAATGTATTTCACATTCTTTTTAGATCCTTTTAATTTTTATTGCTAATTTTAATGTGTTTTCTTTATGTTAGATACATTCTAAAGGGCATTTTTTTTTTCACATTATCTTATTATGATGTATGCGATGTTGATGAGGAACGTAATGTCACACATAATGACGTTCACTGAGTTGAAATTTACTCTGAAAAAGTGGCGTAAAAGCAGATATCACCGAGACCGAAATAGGGTAAAGCGAGCAATTATCACACACACACACACACACACACACACACACACACACACACACACACACACACACACATATGTGTTGATATTATTATAGCCTCTCTCTTTGCGAGTTTTTCACTGAAGTTTGAGTGAGAGTAAGTCTCCTCTAGTCCTCAGGACTTTTTTTTAGTTTTCTAGCCGAACTTTGTACTGTAGTCTTGATGATCATGATTTTTCATCTGATTTCCAAATCCTTCAGTTTTTTTCCCAATCTTTTAAGTAGTGTTCCAAGCGCACCAATTACAATTGGTATTACCGTAACTTTCCTACTCCACAGTTTTTTGGTTGTCTATTGATGTCCAATTATTTGTTTAACTTTTGATTGCCTTTCATTTTCATTTTGTGGTCCGTCGCAACGGCAAAATTCACAAAATGACAAGTTCTTTTTTTTTGTTAATTGACACTACGTCTGACCCTCAGGCCGGGATTTGGTTATGCATTTATATCTTAAAGTCCTCCAGAATTCCATGCGTTTCTTTCTTTGGTTCGTGTTGATACAATTTAGTGGTATGGTCGAATTTTAATTTCTTCACAATTACCAATTGATCATCTTCTCCGCCCTGTCATGTCTGGTTTTGTGTTCTTTTCGTATTTGTTTGCTGTATTTGCTTATGTGATTAACTGTTTCATTTCTGTTCCCTGTGAGAGCACCATTCGGCTGTACTGTGCATCTGTTCACTCACGGCATTGTGTGACTCTCCACTGTTTTTATTGCACAGAGCCCGAGATTGTGTCACAAAAACAAAGAAAAAAGAGACGAACTCAAGATTTAAAGGACTGGATTTTCTTAAAGATAGATGTGTGTTAACTCGGACCTTCCTTTGGTCTTGTTGCTCTCATGCGTCCGGTTTGAATTCTACCTTACCAGAAACTTGCAAATCATCCAATCTCTTGCGGCATCAGTAGACTCTTTGCAAATCTGACTCTGGCTGCTTTCTCACATCAACTAACACCGACGGATTCCTCTAACAATCTGACTTGACTTCCCACTACTTTCGAGAAAACATGAAGTGCTTGGTCATTTCCTGTTTTTTTCCCCATTTTTCGTGAGTTGTTTAGCCCCACGCTTAATCAAGGCCTTGAAGTCGCTTCGTTCAAACTCTCGATTGACCTACTGGCTTGCCAGGCTGGTGGTATGTGGGTGTTTGAACTGCTTCCTCTTTCCTCTTTTTTACATTCCGCATGGATACATCTACACGCAGATAAATACAGCTCATATGTCCACCGTGATATGCACAAACACATATATTTGTACACACATGTCTAACTTTACACTACCATGCCTAGGGTCTATAGTGTAACTACCCACATAACTTACACTATTCCGTATAATATATTTTCACTTTTAAATAATTGATCCTTATGACATTGTTTTGTGCTGCTAGGAAAAGAGATTCAGATTCTCTTTTAAGATTTCTAACTCACACTATTCACCAGTAACTAATTTTGTGCGTCTAGTTTGTTAAATATGACATCATGATGAGGTGTCTTCACTGCACTGTTTCTTGTTCTGACATAAGTATACTTTGAAAGAAAAAGTTTGATGAATCTTGCCTTTGACGGACATTATTAATCTTGGCCAATGTAAGGTTAATGGTTTTTGCAATCAGTTAAGTAAGCAAACAGAATCAGAAAATTTACCTGTGAAAATTTTCTATTGATTAACTCTAATGGCATACCAGCCCATCTGGGGTTATTATATGCCTAAAAGTTATGGGATTGTACACATTGAACGTTTTAATTACATTTTTTTTGTATTTTCTAAGGAGTTTTTGCACATTGTTATATCAAATCAAGTATTCCTATCTAATACAAATAACTTGTTAACATATCTATTTGACCCATAGATGGTACTCTAACAGATAATACCATTCCGGGTCAGAATGTATCAGGGAGTAATGCCCATGAAGGAGCACTCTACACTCCCCAAATCTCTGAAACTGGGGTCTTTAGTGTCACACTCAGGATGCCTCTTTTTTCTGTAGAGAATACTGTCAGGGTGGTCAGTTTTTGAGTAAACAACCTCGAGTGAAACTAATGCAAAAGCTTTTCCTGTTTAAAAAAGTAAGTTACTGTGTAAATATATAAAATCTACAATGTACTTGTTCTCTCGGCAATTTTTCCTCTATATATTGATGAACAGGCAGGTTGGGTAAAAAAGGAAGAAAGATTTAGACATTTTAGTTGATGGAAAGATACGTAGATACAATCACTTGTACATATAAATAACAAAGTCTTTACATCAATGCAGTGAAACAAATCCAAAATCCAACACATCGCTTATCTCTTCTGTCCAACAGATACCCATTTCCTGACTGTTTTACTCGCTCTATTTCTTCTCAGTTTCACCTCATTATTTGACGTTGTCTTATAAGGGCCTTCATAAATGTTGTCGTTCGACGGCTGACGGCTTTATAGCGACGATAAACGCTGGCCGGCAATATTCCTTCGTTTCCAACAAGCAACATTTTCCGCGAGTCCATTTTCTAAAATGGCTACCGATAACTTTCACTCTTGCGGGGCACTAGGGAAAATGACCCAGACTTCCTATCAGCGTTCTCCACCTTTCTACAATCTATTTCTCTCACCATTTAGGCCACGGCTTCTTTTTTTTTGTATCTTTCTTTCTTTCTTTCTTTCTTTCTTTCTCTTTTTTTTGTTTTCCTTCCCTTTTAAATTTTTTGTTTTGTTGTTTGTTTATGTTTCTTTGATTATATAGCCTTTTCTTTTTCTTAGAAAAATGAAAGCGACAAAAAAGCTTTTTAAACACTTTTCTTTATTTCTTTTTCTTTCGCTCGTTATTTTTTCCTTTTTTAAGAAAATAAGAAATATATAAAAGAAAATGAAAGAAACTGGGAAAACTTTGAAAAATATTTCTTTTCATATCTTTCTTTGTTTCTTTGGTTCTTTCTCTTTCGTTTATTTCTTTTTTTTTCCTCAAAAAAAAAAAAAAAGGAAAACTAAAGAACGAAAACTTTCTTTTCTTTTATTTTTTATAACTTTTATCTCTCTTTCTTCTTTCCTTCATTTTTCTTTGTATTTTCTTTATTTTTTTTATCTTTCATTTTTTTCTTTCTTTGTTATTTAATTATCTTTCTTTTTATTTCCTTTTTAATATTTTTCTTTTTTTTTTCCTGCTTTCATCTTTCTTTTTCCTTTTTAATTCTTTTTGAAATTTTACTTATTTGCTTCCTTTCAATTATGTTCACTTAATTTAATTTCAATTATATCGTCTGCTTGTTTTATTTCTTACTCTGTTGTCCATAGAATTTTCTTTTTTCAGTTTGTTTTTTATCAGAATGTTTTTACTAATTCATTCTTTCATTTTCTTTTCATTTTCCTTTATTTTCTCCCTTTGTGTTCATTTGTTAATTTGTCAATTTACAAATCTTTGTTCGTTTCGTATTAAAATGATCTTTCTTTTGCTATCATTTTCTTTCTTTTAGTTTTTTCTTTTTGGTGTGTGTGTGGGGGGGTTCTTGATATTTCCTTTTCTTTCTTGCATTTACTTTTTGACCCTAAATATTTCTTTCTTTATGCGCCATTTTTTCTTCTGCTAAAGTTGGATTGTAACAAACGAGACAAAGTGGTCATACTTTTCGACTTACCTATGCATTTCGATCTTTCAATGTAAACTATTATTTTCTCTTTCAACTCGCTTTTTCTTTTTTTTTTTATTTAATCTTTCTCTAAATTTATTTGAGCTCGTTCTTTGTTCTTTTCACATTCTTCTTTTCATTCATTTAGTCTTTATTCGCGGGATCGCATTCAAAAACACTTTTTATGTACCTTTCTTTTATGTAACTTTCATTTTTTACTTTATTCCCACTTTCATAGTTTTCCCAATTCATGAGACTTCTTTTATCTATCTATCTATCTATATATGATTTTCTTTCTTTTATTTTTTCCATTCATTGGTTGTTTCTTCTTTTTTTCGTCTTTTTATTTTCTTTCACCATTCTTTCATTTCCTTTTATTCATTATTTAATTTATTAATTCTTTCTTTCTTTCTTTCTTTCTTTCTTTCTTCCTTTCCATCGTTTTGATCTTCTTTGTGTTTTTCTTTTATTATTATTTCGTTTTGTTTTCTTTTGTCTATCTTTCTTTTCATTCTTTTATCTTTCTTTGTTTTCTTTTTCATCGTACATACCTTTATTTCGAGTGTTCCCTTCTATTTCTTTATTTCTTTCTTTCTTGAAATCATTCACTCTTGCTAATTCATCTCTGTTAATGACATGCGCAGTAAAGACAAAACTTAACCTAAAAATGAATTGTTTTCACCCTTCTCCAACTTACAATCACTATCATATTCGAATCCTTTTTCTTTATTTGTTCATCCTTTCCTTTCTATAACAAATAATATTCATACATCTGTCTCATATGAGTTTTTTTTAATATATGCATTTTCTTTTACTGGATCCGAATATTTTATTGGCATATTTTGAATTTACGCACAAAGCGTAATTTTTTTCTATCATCCAACTGGTTACTTCTTTAGATTTTATCCCATTTTTTAAAGTCGATTTGCTGTCTCTGTTGACGCCTGTTATTGTACATGGTCGCCAAGTCTGTAATATCCGACTTTATTGACACTGATGTCGTTTATAGTATGAACAAGATTAATTCAAACCAATTTATACTCCCCATCAAGCAACAATCTGAGCGCCCCTAGCGGCTGTGTGAATTAACCGTCAACCAAGTCCCGTAATCAAACTGAAAACAACAGTAACAAAAACGACTTTTACTGGCTTTTATCTGAACTTTTCCTCGTTTTTATTATCGGCGACGTTTTGTGACGGAATGTTTTTAAAGCTGGGCGTCTAATTATTTCTTGTTCCTTGATTGCTGACTTTGGGTGTACAGCTTTTGGATTTGTGGGTATCATAAAGAAAATGGAGCGGGGTTGACTGGGTGGGTTATAAAATGGAAAGGAACTGCTTTCCCGCCAGTCAGTAGCCGCTTTCACATAAATCAAAGAATAATGTGGAGAATATATACTAAATCTATGTTGAATGGAAATTAGGGGAATAAGACTGACTGGTCGTCATAAAGTGAGGAAGGTTGAAATAACAACAATAATAATAATGAGAAAAATAATAACAATAAATCATACACGTGTTGTTGATGATAAGAGTGAAAAGGGGTGAGAAGAAGCTTTCTTCAGCTTACTTTGAGAGAGAATGCGTACTTAAGAAATTAGAAAATAAGTGGAGAGAGAGAGAGAGAGAGAGAGAGAGAGAGAGAGAGAGAGAGGGGGATTAAATGAAGGAGGTCGCATTTAGGAAGGAGTTTTATTAAAAAAAGAAAAGAAGAAAAGCTAAATGAAAGGAATTAAATAAAACTAAAGATAGGAAAAATAAGAATGTAGAAGAGGTCAAGGGAACTGATTTGAGATGAATGAATGTATACGTTTATATTTGTGTTTATGTGTGTGTATAAGAGGAGGAATAGAGAGAGTGAGTGAGAGAGAGAGAGAGAGATTGGGGTGATGGAAAGCGAGAGAGAGGGAGAGAGAGAGAGAGAGAGAGATAAGAGAAAAGTAGAAAACAAGAGAAAGCAAAGAAAGCGAAAAATTTGGATGCGACTCTGGATTTTTTTATAGAAATAAAGATAAACATAAAAAAGATAGATAGATAGATAGATAGATAGATAGATAGATAGATAGATAGATAGATAGATTTTGTGAATGAAAGAATTATGGAAAAGAGAACGAAGAAATAATTATGAATAAATTCAAGGCCAATCCACAAAAGCACCCCCCTCTCTCAGAGCAAATGAGTAGAAGGATTGCCGGAGGAAAGTGAGACAGAAAGCAAAAAGAAATCAAGAAGAATTATAATATTTGTGGTTCTTATTGAAATAAAGATTAGCACAAAAAGATAGATAGATAGATAGATAGATAGATAGATAGATAGATAGACAGATTAGGAGGGATAGAGAAATATATTAAAACATGGTAAAATAAAATAGACCTATTACGGATAAAACTGAGGTTTATACTTTGGTAAATAGGGAGTGTATGTATGTGTTTGAAAGAGACAAATTGTGTGTGTGTGTGTGTGTGTGTGTGTGTGTGTGTGTGTGTGAGTGAGTGACAGAGGGAGAGAGAGTGAGAGGGAGCGAGATGAGAGAGATTAATTGAACAAATGGTCCTATAGAACAGTAGAATAAAAAAGAAACAGAGAATAATAAAGGAGACAGAAGAGAGAGAGTAATAGAAAAGGTCTTTAACCAACCGATGATGTGTGTGTGCGAATGGTATGAGAGAGAGAGAGAGAGAGAGAGAGAGAGAGAGAGAGAGAGGAAATAAATCAAGGGATGTATTGCCGGACAAAAGTGCACAAAATACGCGATTAAATGAGAAGGGGGATTTTTTTAAGAGATTCCAACTGGATGAAGCCAAGGGAAATGTTATACATTAGCTTCACTTTTGGCAATAAACGCACTTCTTAATTCATTTCGATTTAAAGATGCGTGAGATCCGAATGGTGCCATTCTCATTCCCTAAACTTCATATCCTGATTTTCCTTCACCCCACCGACCCCGTAGATTACTCAAAATTCCTCACCCGTCTTTCTTAACCCCCAGCCAATTTCATCTTGTCTAGCAGCTATAAATCAGGGCCAATGTGAAGACATTCGATTTTACAAATGATCATTGTCACAGAATCGTGTAATACCTGTTGAACTCAATTTGTTGACAGCATTAGAAATCATTGCTTCCAGTGATGAATTTGGTCCTTTGATTTTTTTATGTGTTCGGTTAAATTTAACAAAGATGTAGATAGTGAAAAATTTATTGGGGAGATGAATAAAAAAAAGGTTGATGCAAGTATCTATCTATCTATCTATCTATCTATGTCTGTTCAACACTTTCACTTTCTTTCATTTTATATATATATATTAATTTCATTAATACTTTGAAACATTCTCCAACGTTAAATGTTTCGGTTTCCAAAGGTGTAAACATTAAATCTTCATCAGAACGTATGAATTTTTAAATACCCCCCACTCCCAAAAAAAAACGAGAAAGTCAGAAGCATTGCCGTTGGTTTCAAATTTATGAGATGTAATTAGTATTCGAAAATTTATTTTAAAAACCTAACCTATTTCCTTAAAGAACAGATCAGCCCGTTTCTATCAATCTCTGACTACTTTCTCTCTCAGTCTGTTTGATCTATCTATCTATCTATGATGAATTCACATTATCTTGAATAAGGGCTTTTGTAATTTTTTAGCCCTAATTTGACAAAGTATGGAGATAAATTTGTAAAAACAGATCTCTAATAGTTGCATTTATTTCCAGTTTTTCTTATATATATATATATATATATATATATATATATATATATATATATATATAAATTATCCAGTTAGTGTCCAAGGACAGTAGGTGTGGATTGTCGTTTTACATAGAATATATGAGGGTAATCATATAAATCTATGAGAGTGCTCAATGTATGGCTATTGTTAGTTCCCTAGGGTATAACAAAATTCACATTCAGAGCGTATATAGTGCAATTAAATGGAGACTCAAACTCGGTTAAGCCGTCATAATAAATTTATTTCGGCGGAGAATATTGTTGGTATATTCTCCGTCTCGTCGGATGACTCTTTACATGCTCTGTATTGTCCCAGAGATATGATGCGAATGAGGAGTTACAGTTCGTATTCAGAAGATCAATAGGAAAATTAAGGAAATTAAAAAATAAATTAAAAATCAGAAAACAAAGATAGAAAAAAAAAATAAAGTGCAACTCATTCGTTCATAGGCGTGAGCAGAGGGTGTGAACATATTATATGTTAGAACGATTAGGAAACAGGAGTGGAATTAATCTACTGGTCAGTCCCTTTTAACTTTGTGTTCCGTTTGTGGTTTCATCTACTTGGCAGGTGTGCTATTCTAAACAGACTCAGATCGTTTAACTAATGGCTATCTCATATATGATTTATATTTATTTCTGATATGTCTGTTAATTAACCCAGCTGTTGCCATCTTAGGTGTTCCTCTAGTTTCAATTAGGATCGAGATACTTTCGGATAAAATCAAATTAATGAGTAATGATTTCAGAGCTTAACTCATTACACGACGTGAGGTGCTCATATAAACACACACACACTCTCTCTCTCTCTCTCTATCGCGCGCGCGCGCGCACACACACACACACACACATATATATATAAATATATATATATATATGTGTGTGTGTGTGTGTGTGTGTGTGTGTAAAAATATACTGTGGATGTATTTATTTATAAATTCCTCGTAAAATGTTTCCGTTTTCTGTTTGACCTTTTTTAGGTTGATGTTAGTATGCATTGTTAAAATGCCTACAAATCTGATATTATTTTCAATGAATACAATGAAGCAAAAAAAAAGAAGACAAAATTCTTAGCGTTCTATAATTGTTAATAGTGTTCTGCTTTAAAATTTATTTGATGCAATTAGTGTTCCAAGCTTTTCTTTCTTTTTTTTTCTTTTTTTGCAAAAAATTGGCCCAGCGGTTAGAGTGTTCGCCAATGGCCCGGGAGACCTGGGTTCAATCCCAGGTCGAGTCATACCAAAGACTTTAAAAATAGTACTTGATACCACCTTGCTTAACACTCAGCATTATAAGGTACGGTTCAAGGGTAAAGTGGAGCAATCCTGGGAATGGAGTAGCGCCCTCCCCTACACCTTGGTGTAGTAGCTATCGAAAAGGGAGCCTTCGGGTCACCCTCGACTATGGTCGCTAACTTTACTTTACTTGCTGTAGATTTAAAATATAAACTTTTATAAGAAACAAGAATTTCAATGATCTACAAAAAAACAAAACAAAAACAAAACAAAAAACCAAAAAACCAAAAAAGGCCATGTATGCAGTTAAGAAAATTTTTTTTAAAATTCATTTTTTAGAAATTTTCTTCTCATTGTTTTTATTTTTATATTAAATAAAATATGAAATATAAATTTGTCGTTATTTGATTTAAAAATCTAGCTTAGAAAACATTTTGAATATTTAAGAAATGCAAGGGAATTTTTTTATATAACCAAGGTCATCATTTAAGAATTTGGGTTACAAATTCTAAGGCTCTAAAGTAAAAACCTATGATTATTTCACCTTTTATTTTGATATTATGATGTGATTAAAAATAGATATGGTCATTTTTATTCGGAAATTTATGATAAAATTAAATTCTAATTAGTTGCAATTATTTATTAATCATATATTGGTAATAAATTGTTAGTTTTTAGTTCGTCGGTAAAATCTACGGTAGGTTCAATTTTGTTTAATTCATCCATAATTTTTGTTGAGATATTATTTCGTAGATAAATGAATAAAATATCATCTGTGCAACGATAATTTCTTGAATCATTGGCTATAATAACTTTAAAGGGATCTGATTCAAGAAATTTATGAAATCGACCAACAAGGACCCAACGAAGAGGAGAACTAATGAGTAAACTGAATGTTCGTTCAGGAAGAAAACCATTATATTATAAAAAGTAATGCTTAGTGTACAATGTGAAAAATTTGATTATTTTGTTCATTTGCATTGATAACGTTGCATAAGTTTTCTTACGATGATTTTCTAAACGTTTAATGCATTTACTTACAGTAAATATAAGTATATCATGTTTTTATGTCGAAGTTGTCTGAAGATTTGTTTTTCCTGTTTATATTACTAATTTTTTGTGTAAAACACCAGAATTCTTAACACGTGAAGTGATAAAATATCTAAAAGAGGGTTTAATATTTTGGTTAAAGACTAGGCGATGGGACGCTATGGGCTCTTATGGATGCAAGAACACACACATATATCATGTTGTGGGCATGATCATATGGTTGGATGTATGTGTATGTTTACGTGTGTGAATATTTGTATATATGTATGTGTATATACTTGTGTGGTGGAGCTGGACATACCCATGCGGGTTTGTATGTGAACGTAGGTAATTGTTTGCTTGGATTCGTGTAAGTGGTAATATCGGGAGAATGGATGCTGGACAAAAGTTGAGGAATCTTAGATGGTGATACGACTGGAACTTGAAATGAATTATTTTTAATGACCTTTGTTGAACATGGCTTATTGCACCACGGGCATGGATGCTAGCCCGTATATCAAAAGCTGGCCAGTATGAGTACCTAAATATGCGTGGTCTACGTTCTTGGGGTAAGTCGGGGCAAACATGCCATTTATGCCGGGTAAAATAGAGTAAGAGACACATACAAGAACAGAGGGTGGTCAGTGAGAGTGGTCAGGGAGAATTGAGAAGATGGTCAAAATGCGCCCTATTAGTTGGTAGTCACTGACCAGATAGCAGTTCGGGCTTGCTGAAGTTAGCCGCACGTTAAAAGACGAAATGAGTACCGCAACAGAGTAAGGGTAGAACCAAGTCGTGGAGGCTTCCTCTCACTCCCTCCGTGAGTAAGCTGTCCTTCGAAATCTTGTATCTGCCCTTTTCTTTTTGTTACACCGCCTCGTGTTTTGTGCACTTTGATCTACATCTGCAAAACTGCAAAATCATGGGAGTTGACATTACTTTGCAAAAAGGTGCATGGAACCAGATATTTATGTCATAGCAATTTTTTGACGGCCAATGCCTATACTAGAAATAATTAATTTTAAAGGAATTTAGGTTTATGACTTTTTGGAAGTCTATAAATTTTAGAAATTATAGAGTGTTGATCAATTAATAAAGACTAGAATTTATTTTATAATTAGGGATTTTACTCAATATAACATCTAACAAACTAACGGAGTTAGTAGATGACAAAAACACATCTGAACATATTACACAACAAATCATCACTAAAAATTAAAAAAATTTCAATTAGTCATATTAAAGAATAAATTATATATATATATATAAAACTAAAAAATATATAAACTAAAAATGTAATGTCCGCTTTTAGTTGATCTTGTGTATACATAGATATATATTTCTTTTAAATACCCTATCCGGTGGCAAAAGCTGCTTGGTAGCGCCAGGAGTGGCAGTACCGCCTTGAGCTACCGAAACTGTGTTATCACCCTGGTTGGCGGCTGATGAGGCTAGGGTATCGCACGTGCTTTCACACGTTGTATGATGAAAAAAAAAAAATATATATATAGTATCGATCATCAATAGATACACTCCCAATAATTTTCAAAATAGAAATTTGTTTTTCTCTTGAATAAAAACTGTCTGGATTTTACTATTTTTTGTGCAATATTATAGATTCAAAATGGATGTTATTAGGTATTAGTTATTAAAAAAAACTGGGTTTAAAATTTAGTAAAAAATCTATGAATATGTAAAAAAAACTAATGAATATGTATAAGTATAAAAATAATTACAGTTCTTAGTATTTATTCATGCAATTTCATTTTTGGTTATAATGTTTCAATTAAAACCGAAACAATCCCATTCTCAATTAGATGAAACATTATACAAATTCAAATAAAAAGATATTTGTATATAGTCGAAAAGAATGACATTTAGTCTCATGTTTTCCGCTATTCAACAGTTTTACTTTTCCTTCGTTTCATTATATATAAGTAAAAGTAAAGTTGACAACCCTTGTCGTGGGTGACCCGAAGGCTTCCTTTTCAATAGCTACTACACCAAGGTGTAGAGGAGGACAATACTCCTTTCCTTGGATTACTCTACTTACTCTTGATCCGTACCTTATAATGCTGAATGTTCTACAAGGAAGCATCAAGTACCATTTTTTGAATCTTTGGTATGTCTCAACCTGGGATTGAATCCAGGTCTCCTGAGCCATTGGCGAACACTCTAACCATATATATATATATATATATATATATATATATATTACGGAACACCGAAGAAGAACCGAATTCACTTGTAAAGATCTCCGCGCTTAACTTGCGTATCTCACTAATTTCGCTCTTTCTCTCTCTCTCTCTCTCCCTATCTATCAATCTATCTATCTATCTATCCACACACACACACACACACACACACACACACACACACACACACACACACATATATATATATATATATATGTGTGTGTGTGTGTGTGTGTGTGTATACGTATTTACATTTAGTGGATATAATTGGAATGAACTATGTGAGACAGATTGAGACATAAATACGAATGGGTATCAATCTATAGAGTATCTATCTATCTATCTATCTATCTATCTATAAGGAGAGACACAGAGACAGACATGAACAGCGGAGTAAAACAGACAGAAAACAAGAGAAATGAAATTTTAGAAACAACAAAAAAACAAAAACAGCAAAAACAAAAACAGACTAGAGAGATAGATTGATAGATACAAATAATCTTGAAAAGCAGAGAGAAAAAGATTGAAGAAAAAAAAAGAGAGTTTTAGGAAAAGACATAGATAGATAGATAGATAGATAGATAGATAGACTGGTGATTACTTATTTATTTCCTGTTATAAAGACAAATCCAAATACTTTCTTTTTCATTAGCTACTGATCATCAAACATCCCGATTACATTTTTTATCCTTCTCGTCTTTTTGATTTGACAAGGGAAACAACTCAACGGACCAGAGTAGCACAAAGGTAATCAATATAACACAAGAATAAATCTTCAATAAGAGAGAAAAAAATGTAATTTTCGAAATGAAATTGAGTTTGTGTGTGAAGGTATAAAGAAACTGAGAAGACAATGTGTGTAGATAATTGAATATGTCAGGACTGATCTGAAGATATTGCTGAAAGTATATAAATAAGGTGTTTTGCGAAGATATCAGGAATGAAGAAAGAACAAATTCAATTTTACAAGAGTCATATGCGTTCAAAGGATAATTATATTAAAATCTTTTTTGGAGTTCACATTTTTCTTACTTTTAATTCTTTAAAACATACTCACATAAGTGCGCAAAAACATAAGCTTCTATCTGGAAAAAAGAAGACAAAACAAAAGAAAAACAAAAGATCCAAAGAAAACAAAAAGCAAAGGACAAAAAAAACAACAACAACGACAACAAAAAAAAAACAACAAAAAACAAAAGCAAAGAAAATTCCTTCTAAGAACTGAGACATTGGTATGATGGGGTTATCGTTGATTTATTACATACTTTACTTAGAGGCGTGCATAGCAGAATGGTTATCGTTGTTGGAAAATGAATTGGCAACCCAAGTTCAAATCCACAACGAGGTTATTTGAATTTCACTTCACGTTAAAAAACAAGGCAAGAATCCATCTGTTCTACCCAGCTATGGTCAAATAGTTGGAGAGATATGGTTCTTTAGCCTTGGTAAGGCAAGGAGCAGGAAACTCTGAATTCAAACCAGCGGTATTTCTCTTATAAAATGACCATGTGTCACATCCTGCTCAGAGCTGAGGGGTTTGATAAATGTATACTAATGATGTTTTTTTTAATGAATTTTAATTTCTTTTAGGGTGTATGACATTTTGGAAAGGACTAAAAAGTTTAGAGATTCAAGGCTTGTTCAAAGCTGTTGCCGTTGAGCAAGTCGTTCAAATAACTACTATGTATATATTCATCCCCCCCCCGCCACGGGTAAGATGAGACACAAGGTCAATTTTAAACGGAGTACAAGATATTTGAATTCATAATTTTCCTTCTCCTAAACTAGTTGCCTTACCAAGCTTAAAGAGCCTAGCCTGCTCTACCAGATCAATATAAACTTACCGCCTTGACCGATTTCGAAGCGTATTTAACGTAGCACTTATTGTCGTAGGAAATGGAATCACAATCTGAGTTCAAATCCTGGTTGAATCTGTTTTCTATACCACATGTCATCGATTTCATTTTCATTGACGATAACCGGTAAAGTACGCCTCAATATAAGTTACTACTACTATTACTAATTGTAGAAATGATATTTTTAAATGAGCTAAAAGCAGAAAAAATCTGCACCGGTGAGCAACAGGTTCTTTAAACAAGTTGTCCTTCTTCTAGACTGGTTGTCTAATCAAGACTAAAAAACCAAGTCTGCTCGACTATTTACTCATAATTCGGGGGTAAAAGATGGATTCATGCCTTTCCCAAGAACAGTAAAAAGAGTCCAACGTAAACACCTCCATCTGGGATTTTAAATCAGGTTGTCCATTCCATTTTGTACCAGAAAAACCATTACGTTAAATGCATCTCGACTGAGTGAAATAAAAATAAAATCAGTCTTGGTGATAAATTTACATTGATCCGTCGGTCATTCAAAATAGTGCACTATAAAGTAGATATTTAATTCAACTAACTCACGAATGAAGTATCAAATTGATAATAAAAACGTATTTGTTTGCTTTCACTAAATACGCCTAAAAAATAACACTACCGATGTCATTTAATTTTTGAGTGATTGATTGATTTAACGACATTCAAACCCGTCTTGGGTTATTTTATGCATCGAGGTTATGGAGTTGCATTTATGGTACATTTATATTGATATTTTGGTTTAGTTGTTTTCCAAATAGTTTTTTTAAACATTTAAGTATTCTTAATATAAATAATTCTTAATATAAATAATTTGCACAAATTGACATGGTTTCCAATATTCCTGTCTAATAGTAATAATTCTATCATTTCGATTGCACAGTCATCTGGGGTGGGGCTGTAAAATACACCGACTGCTTCTCTGCACAGGGGTAAGATCGCACTCCAAAGAGTGTTTCGGATATGACACCAAACAATTTTCTGGTGAGGTTCCAGTAATACTGGAGTTTTGGGGAATGCTGAGTAACCCTTCATTGCCATCGCTCTCTGGTCCACTCTGGCTCGTAGTAGTAGCACCTGATAGGGTCCTATCTATGGATCAAACAGAACTAAACTGCATACTCATACTAAACTGTATTGCTTGAAATGGAACTATTTTGAGATTTAAACTATATACTTATGCTAAACTGAATTGTTTGAAATAGAAATGTTTTGAAAATCAAACTTTGTACTTATACCTAACTGAATTGTTTGAAATAGAACTGTTTTTTGTATAAAAATGGATTTGGGATTAAATAACCTACAAATGTTGATATGTCATCACCCCCCGCCAAACAAACAATCCATAGTTTCAAGCAATTATTTCTATTTGATAATAGTCATTTGTTTGAACAAGACTTATAGGATTTCAAGATACTAAAAATCATCTCTTTTAAACAAATATAACTTCAAGTAACTTTTCTTAATAAGAATAATTTACAGTTTTATGGCGTCAAGTATTCCTTTTCAGTGCGAATCATTTTTAAGCAGATTTATTTGACCCATAGATGGGAACCTCACAGATTTATCTGACCCTTTGATGGGACCCTAACAGATTTATTTGACCTTTTGATGGGACCCTAACAGATTCATTTGACCCTTTGATGGGACCGTAACAGTTTTATTTGTCCCTTTGATGGGACCCTAACAAATGCAATCACTCCGGGTCAGAGTAAACCTGGAAGTAATGGCAATGAATGAGTAATCCACATTCTTCAGATCTCCAGCATTGGAGTTTCACTCTCAGATGTTGTTTAATATCATAACAAAGACACCCTCTTGGGGGACAGTCTTACACGTCAGCATATCCTAACTACCACGCTTAGGGCTGTATTGTTGATTCTATAATGCACTTGAACAGTACTTAGCTGATTAGGCGTGGGGCATTAACAGCTTGAAGTCTAATTCGTGACAGAGAACATTGGGAAACAACTCTCAAGTGACTTTTATCACTCCTTGGTGGGAGCAGCAACATTTTTTTCACAGTTTGGCGATATTTTCCAATTATTTTGGATATTGCTAATGTTAATTTACCTTTTCCAACTTCATACGTTATAATAGAATTCTCAGAAGAAGTCGAAACACATTTGCGGCCCATAATTGCACGATTATGAAGTCACTTGTTAATAATCTGGAACACTAAAGTATCGTATTACTCATGCAAATGTCGGCCGTTTGTTTAAACTTGTGTAGAACCTTACAGTTGTTACACAACACACTCATAAAACTGTTGTCATCAATCTGTGAAATTTTCATCAAATTTCAGCTTGTAGCTTTTGGACAAAATGGAAAATTGTCACCTCGTTAATAATTCATATTATATATATATATATATATATATATATATATATATATATATATATATATATATATCTTGAAAAGACTCAATCACAAATTAAATTACTAAAAAGAATTAAATTTTAACCCACCAAAACTTACAGGCATCATTCATTATTTTCTAATTGGAAATGATAAAACTTAAGAAATATTTAAAAAACAATTCGATTTAACAGACTGTTTTTCCTACTTAACGACATTTTCAAGAAAAAATTCCTTCCAAATTTAAGAATATTTTAATAGACCGTGAATCGAATGGTATAGTCGTCAAGTTAAAACGTCAATACCAATCGTCTGGCATCCATAATTATCTAAGACTTGAAATATAAACATTCTATGATGATGTTCTATAGCCACGAATTCATTAACAAACAATAAATAAAACTTACCAAGATTTATGTTTGTATTTCTTTCGTTTATACGTCCTCCCTCTTTCTTTCTTTCTTTCTTTCTTTCTTTCTCTCTCTCTCTATATATATATCTATATATATATACACGATAAAAGTTTGCTGCTGAAAACGGTCGAAATCAGTAAAATATAAAGCTTCATGAACAATAATGCAAACCAATATTACATTTCCATAAACTAAATCAAGGAAAATTAAGATCACTCACGACTCTGGGTTTCACACATTCATGCGCTTATATCAACGCGTCTGACAATTCAGAGAGTAACCTTAATTTACCTTGTTTTATTTTACAATTTTACACACATATGTATGTATGTGGGCTTGCGTGTGAATGTATGTATGTATATGTGTGCTTGTCTGAGTGCGTATGCGTGTGTGTGCGTATGCGTGTGTGTGCATATGAAGAAGCGCACACATTCGAAAACATGTATAGATTCTGATTCTTATAATTATTTGTTTGTTAATCCTTGTTGGACATCTTTACTTTTTACTATCTTCTCACATCAACTTTTAATAAAAAAAAAAAAAGAATTTTTGCAGAGAACATATATCCTATTAATTCAATATCTACATTCAGATCAAATTCTCGTAAGTAATTCATTCGATAATTCTCAAATATGCCATCTTAAATTCTTTTCTTTCTATTTTTTCAGAAACCATTCAATTTGATTTAAAAGTTTTTTTTACGCTATTGCTGTTTTAGATCTGATAAGGTGATTTGTTTTTAAAAACAGAAGAGATGGAGATCGAAAGACGAATCGAGACCATTCAAAAACTAGTCCTCTTTCCAAGGCTTTTGGGGACCGTTCCAAGCACATTTTTCTTGTCTTAGTCCATTTCTTCCATTGGCGTTTCTGAGTAGAGTTGTTACTTTGGTCATTATTTGTATACCTGAAATCAGAACAGCCAACATTCGTAGGATGCCACTCAGCTATGTTGGCTATCAAGGAAGCACCTGCCGATCTTAACATAAAGAATATATCTTCCTCACTCCAGAATAGGATACCGTAGAGGCTTTTTTGTTGAATCTATGCGATATATAAATTCAGAAACATTTTTTATTCTTCCTTTGTTTGTAGCTTGACTTCATGCTGGTTTAGAGTACCTTTCGATACCTCTTCTTCCATATGTGTAACTTTTATTTGGCTCTATTCTTTGAAGTACAGTCAGTCAAATATTTTCTTTTTCTTCTGGAGAATAAATGACATTTTTGCATTATTAAAAACAGCTTACTTCTCTTCACTATGAATAACAATGATTTTTCTATGTGCAAACTAAATAATGAATCCGGTACAACTCAGTTTTATACTTGTTATATCAAATTCTAAAAAGTTGTGAATATGTTTGATCTGACTGATCTTGTTATCTGGGTCCCACGTTTAGTTAGGTTTGGATTTGTCATTTTTCATGGGTGGTATATTATTACACAAGAATGCTGCGAGCAATATTTAACAAGTCCTGGAGGCAACATCCCACAAAACAGCAGTTATACCATCCATCATAAAAACTATCTAAGTTAGACGAACCAGACATGCGGGATACTTCTGGAGAAGTAAGGACGAACTCCTAAGTGATATACTCCGGTGGATCCCTTCACATGGACGAGCAAAAGTTGGAAAACCAGCTCTAACCTATATACAACAGCTCTGTGCCGATACAGGATGTAGCAATGAAGATCAACCGGTATCTCTCTTTTCACTTTCTTTCAGTGTTACCCCTGTGATCAGTCGAAACGGCAAAGTCCACTATTCAGCAGGTTCTCTATTTTTTTGTTGACAATCACTTGATCTGGCCGAAATTTGACGATCCGTTTGTATCTCAAAATCACAGAGAATTTTGTGCGTCTCATTTTCTTGGACGGATTCTGGGTTGTGCATATACCATTTGTTCGAATGGTTAATTTAAACTTTTTGCACAATTCTCAGTGGATAACCTTCCCGCCCAGTCATGTCTAGTCTTATGCTCTTTTTGCGCTAATTTACTGCATTCGCTTATTATATGATTGATCGTTTGTCTCTATCACCACATAATCTACATCTGCTATTTTGTTGCATCTTGTCTATTCTTGCTTTGACATAGTTCGTTCTTATGACATTGTTTTGTGCTGCTATCAGACGAGATTCAGTTTCTCTCTTGAGGTTTTTCTTTTTCAGCCATGTCCAAGTTTTCTCAAGTGAGTTGTCGCTTGTTGGTCGCTAGAAATGTCTATAGAGTTGTTTTTCTTTGCATTTTTGTTTTCTGTTATTTTTGCTTTGTTGATGCTTGTGTTGTCAGTATTGTTTCTGGTGGCTGAAATTAGTCTTTCTCCGCGCTTGTTTATGTAGTCTTCTGCACTGGTTTTATGTTGATTAGATGGCAAGTCCTCTTCCTCCTCCTTTTCTTGACACATAGTGTCTGTCAACGTCATCTCTGGGATGTAAGGCATCATGCATCGTTATCTCTTTTTCTCGTTCTCGGGTCTTTTTGTTGAAGTTCTCTCGTCTGCTTTAAGAATGGTCCCAAGTATTTTTCGAAGGAGACAGCCCTAGAGTATACCCCTTTTGCTATGTAGTTTGGTTTTGAGTAGTTTTCTCGGTCTTCTGAGATATTCTTTTTCATTTTTTTTCATCTCCGCTTGTTTGAGGGTGTCCGCTTCCAATATTCACAAAAATTTGTCAGTTTCTTTTTCTTCGAGTTTTCTGATTTTTCATAGATTTGGTAGTTCTATTCCTTCCGTCATTTGTTGTTTTCCGCTTTTCATTATGAGCACGGCATATTTTTTCTATGCCAAATTCATCCCTATATCATCACAATATATCCTCACCACCTGTATTAGGGTTTCTAGTTCTTTTTCATTTTTGGTAAACAGTTTGATATCGTTCATGTACATTCAGTGGTTGAGTTTTTCTTGCGATTTATGAAGTTTGTATCCGCCTGTGCATTTCTTGAGTACATGACTCAGAGACATCATCACTATTACAAATAGTAATGGTGATAGCACATCTCTCTGGAATATACCTCTCTGGATTTTCACCTCACCTAAGCTATTTTTTGTTGTTGTTAGTTATACTCTCAAGGTTTATAAGGTTTTCTCGATAAACTTTATGACTTCGCTGGATATCCTTTACATTTTGAGATAGTCTATAATCCAGGTTTGCTGGACTATATCATATGCCATTTTGTTGTCAGTCCACGCCTTAGCTACATTTTTTCGGGTCGATTTGCTCTCCATCAGGAAGCGTTGATCAATATATAGTTCTTCTAAGGTTCTTCTGGTTCCCTTGCGGTGTCCTTTCTGTTCCTCAGAAAACAGTCCCCGGTTTATTAGCTAATAGTAAATCTCCTCCCTTATTTGTGCAGTGAGTATTTTCTACATCATCGCTTGGCACGTTATGGGTCTCTGGTTGTTGGAGACAGATCCTTTGTTGGAGTATTTTTGGGTCTGGGTGGTCTTTCTTTTTGTCATCCATTCTGGTATGTCTATTTCTTGTAAGCAACTATTCATTTTGATTGCCAGTCTGTCATAGATAGAAGTCAATATTTTAAAACCAGAATCCATATCTGCCATGATGACCAGGCGTTTTTTCCAGTTTGGTGCTTTTTTTAAGAGCTGCTCTAAGTGAATCGAGGTGTATTTTTACCTTCTGTCCTTCTTCGAGTCTTTCTAACTCTTTTCCCATGCTGCTTATCCATTTGACCTTTTTGTTGTGTTCTCTTGGTTGTCATATTTTGTTCCAAAATTGTTTTGTTTCCTTGTCATCCCGGTTGCTGGCATGTCTTCATGCATTCTCCCCATACTTGCTGGTTGAACTTTTTCCGTTATATTTGAAAGTCCCGTTTTCACTGTATTGTTTTACTCTGTCTTGATATCCTTTTTTGCTTTCCTTCTTTTACCAGTACCTACTGATTTATTATTATTATTATTATTATTAATGCTATTCAGATGTTTCATACTATTGAAGTTCAGTCAATTTTGATGTATCATTTGAAATTAGACCTTGTAAGAATTTATCATTTTTACTTACAAGGTTGTTGCATTGCAGTTTGTGATCAATCTTGACCTGTTGTTTTTATTTTTGTTTCAGCAGTTTCGTAGCTGTTTATCCGTCGAAAGAGTTGCAAACATCGTTTATTCAAATTTCAAGTCAACCGGTAGAGAAATATACGTATCAATGAACTGGGACCTCATTTCTATACGTAACTTATTATTTCTCATTACGGATACATAGATGTGACCTGTCTTTCTTATTTTTGATGTGTGTGTGTGTGTGTGTGTGTGTGTGTGTGTGTGTGTGTATGCGCGCGAGGGAAAAGGACGTTTTAGTTCTCCATAGGTGAAACATTTATGTTTCTTAGGGCTATATTCATACTGTTTTTGTTGTGTTTGATATTGAAAAAAATTACAATTGACAGATCAATGGTGACTTTCAACGCCATTTTACTTTTCTTAACAATAAGGCTCCAAAAGCTTCGCAATTAGACGTCTTTAATAAGGCATATATTCTTTTTTTTAAAAATAAACCCTAAGTTGCGACGTTGCTTAATTTACACTTGTATTATTCAGATTAATGTAACGTATTATACGATGTAATAGTTTTTTGAATTTCTTAGAAGCAGCGTTACCATTGTTGTGAAAGGAAGAAAATGGCTTTCAAAAAGTTATATATATATATATATATATATATATATATATATATATATATATATATATATATATATATATATATATAAAAAGACCGATTATTTTCCTTCTTTGTCGTTTGGAGATAGTTCCCATATTTTCGGGGTAACTTCTTTATGCACCCTCAACACTTAAGCGTCATAATCAGGAGTAATTTCCATTACTAACGATATATCAAGTTGTAATAAAAAATGTATGTTCAGTTAAATTAGGCGTGGAAACGTAACATGTGTGCTGCATTGACCCCCATGTGAGCCAGAGGGGGTTAGGGTTTGGAGGTGTTTGAAAAAGATGCTTTGAACATAAAGGGGGGAAGAAAGACAAAAAAAACCCCTCAAAAATTAATAAAGAAAGATGGAAAAAGAGAGAAGAAGGAGGAGGAGAAGGAAAAGAAGAGGATGAAAAAATATGAAGAAAAAAGATAAGGATGAAAAGAAGGAAAAAGAAGAAAAAAAAAGAGGACGGAAAATGAGAAGGATGAAAAGAAGGAAAAAGAAGAGGACGGAAAATGAAAAGGATGAAAAGAAGAAAAAAGAAGAAAAAAGAAGAAGACGGAAAATGAGAAGGATGAAAAGAAAGAAAAAGAAGAAAAAAGAAGAAGACGGAAAATGAGAAGGATGAAAAGAAGGAAAAAGAAGAAAAAAGAAGAGGACGGAAAATGAGAAGGATGAAAAGAAAATAGAAGAGGAAAAGAAAGAAGATGAGAATGAGAAGTAGGATGAAAATGTAAACAAGTGAAAAGAGGATAATGAAAATGAGAAGAAGAAGAAGGAGAAGAAGAAGAAGAAGAAGAAGAAGAAGAAGAAGAAGAAGAAGAAGAAGAAGAAGAAGAAGAAGAAAAAAAAACATTATTTCTACAATAACGTACAATGGACAGCATTAAATCAGCAGTTTTTTTTTCTTTAACTCGGTTTCATTAACGCAACGCTATTTCCCTCGTTTTTCTCTTTTTGCAACATATCAGTTTGACTCCTTGGAAAACACGCCTACAGGAGTGGGTATGCCGTGGCTTATTTGATAAAGATGTTGATACCTCCAAAAACTGATTTTTTATAATTATTAAAGACGTCGATCCCAAAATTGAATAACAAATTGCAAATTCAGTTTTGTGCATAAAATACGCGAGACAATGAAAGAAAAAGTAATTTCTTAAAAGCAAAATATTTTACATCTACCAATGTCCCATAATCAACATTTTACTCAGATCCTCATATATATATATATATAATTCTTTGATGAAAAATTTCTTCTATACAAAAGATAGCCGGATATTATCCTTTATAAAGAAACAAATCAGATGTTACTTAGTATCATATGTAGAGAAAAATTGATAACAAGGTAATCCAAGTGGAAGGAGAGATTTATTAAAAAGTTGACACTATTGCGTTTCGGTTCTACTGAACCATCATCAGGACCATGAGGGGTGATATTAGCGATGTTAAGTCAACGATGGATGTTTAAAAATGCAAAATACAAAAACCTAGGGGAAAATTTGTATAATAATTCACATCTTTAAACTTGGTATCATATATTATGTATTGCCAGACATTTCAGTATTGAATCTGTTATATAAAATAAGGTTGTATGAATATAAGTAATGCACTTATTTCTGGACTATTACATTATCACAGTTTTATTTTTTGAAAGACTTTTTTTTAAACATTGCAAAAATTTGAATTCATTGCTTAATTAGCTGTTGATTTATGGTGAAAAAATGTACTCACTTAATTTATATCCTTTTATACTCTATAAAATTGTAACAATAAAATTCTAACTAAGAATTTAAAATGAGTCCTTATTTTTAGGTAAAAAAATTCGCGTATTAATTCAACTGAAAAGTATTAGTTTTATTTAATTTTTGAGTTAAACTGATTAAAAATAGTTTTTTTTTTCTAAAAATATGAAAAGTATTTATTTAAAAATCAATTTTTAAGTTATTGATAAAAAATACCTTCGTTTAATTTTGGTTATTTTTTGTCTTTTCAACCCTCTAAAGATGAAACATGGATTGAGCTAAGAAATGAAAATATGTCTTTACAATAAAAAGAAAATCGTCTTTTAATTGGAATCATTTTGAGATGAGGCTTCTTAATCTGAGAATTAATTTTTATTTATTGCGGACTTTTTGTCCTCATCTTGGTAGTTTTTTGTGTTGTTTCTTCTTTCACTACGTTTCGGCCAAATTTCACCACTGGCCTTCTTCAGGTGATTTTACCGCGACCTCGGATAGGAATGATGAGTCTTGTAACCGTATCCCCAGTAATTACTGCCTTCCATAGTTGTCTATCACACCAGGGTTTTTTTTGTTTGTTTTTTTTATAAATAAACAAAGAAAAAGTTAAGAATTAAAAATGTACAACTTTTGTATTACAATTTCTTTTTTATTTTACATTTAAAATAGTATTTGAAAAAAAAGGTACCTCTTTGTTTGAAACATTTTCATGATATTTTAGTTATCCCTACAATTAAGAATTCGTTTGCAATTAGTACCAAGTTAATAAATTGCCGAGTCGGCTGGGGCTGTAGAATACACCGACTGTTTCTCTTCAGTGGTGGGGGGGGTAAGACCCTGGATACGATACTAAACAATCTGATGGTGAAGTTCCAGTAATGCTGGAGATTTTGGCGAATGCAGAGTAACCCTTCATTGCCATCACTCCCAGGTCCACTCTGTCCCGGAGTTGTAGCACCTGATAAGGTCCCATCTATGGGTCAAATAGAACAAAACTGCGTACTTATACTAAACTGAATTGCTTGAAATAGATTTTTTTGACATTTAGACTGAGTACTTATGCTAAACTGAATTGTTTGAAATGGAATTGTTTTATATGCTATACGGGATTGTTTGAAATGGAACTGTTTTTGACATTGAAACTGTACCTTGCGCTAAACTGAATTGTTTGAAATAGAACTGCTTTAACATTTAAGTGTGTGTCAACAAAAATATACTTATGCTAAACTAAATTGTTGGAATTAGAACTGTTTGAGTAAACTGAATAGCTTGAAATAGAAAAGTTTTTGACAATTAAATTGTGTACTTCTGCTAAATTGAATATCTTAAAATAGAACTGTTTATTTGTATAAAATGGATTCAGCATTAAATAACCTACAAAGGTTGATGTGCCATAAAACCCGAACAAACTAAACAAAGGATAGTTTAAAAAAAACACACTAAATTCAAATTTCGTCAATAGAAAATATGATATTAAAAATGGCGGGTCTTAAGTTGAACTGAAGAGATACATGTGCTTTTTTTGTACTCACTAATGAAAAAGTGCAAAGAGTTCCACAAATCGATTGATTCTTGATTATTGAATTGTATCATTTAATTATAAACGGCACCCAATTTTTATATGACGTACGATTATCCTTATATTTTACTTACAAGTTGAAATACCCGTTTATGCCGGGTAAAAGATTAAGATATGAATCGCAGATAGAGCGAGACTCACAGGAATTTTTTATTTAATTACATCCTATGCCATTTTTCTATATATTGCTTAATTTGCAGCCTTTAAAATTTTATCAGCGGTATTTGTTGATACTAGCTCTCTATATAAATCCAATTGAAAATGTATGATAGCAATTAAATAACGAGGTAAATGTGAAACCCCCATTAACTAAAGATCTATGAAATGCAATTCGGGGAAGTTAGAACCGTTTTGATAAAAAACTGCTTTAAATTTGTGAAATCTCTGCCTGAAAGAATTTAGGCTGTCACAAAAGCTTGAGGGATATATATATATATATTGGCTTTGGGAATAGAGTGTTAGTCAATGGCCCGGGACACCGGAGTTCAATCTCAAGCCGTCGAGTCATACCAAAGATTCAAAAAATGATACCTGATGCATCTTGGCCTTACAAGGTACAGATATAGGGTAAGTGGAGTATCCAGGGAAAGGAGTAGCGCTCTCCCTCGGTATAGTAATTATTGAAAAGGGTAGCCTTCCTGTCGCATTCGACATTGGTCGGCAAACAACAACCATATATATATATATATATACATATATATATATATATACTTTTTATATAAAAAAATCATCATCATCATCATCATCATTATGTCATCCATGTAGCAGTATTGACACGACCGCTGCTTGGAAAAAAACTGCGTTTTATTTTATCGGTCAGGTCTGACTTCCATATGACCGATAGCATGCCTTTGCTAGATGTGTGTTGATGTCTGTCTCGGTTGATGAGACGCTGCTTCCAAGGTAGGTGAACGTGTCCACTAGTTTCAGAGGACCACCCTTTAGTATGGAGATGTCGCCTTTTTGATTAAAGGACTTGTATTCTGTCTTGTCTGCGTTGATATGGAGGCCTATGCCACTTGCTGCTCGCTCCAGACTATATAGCAGGGATTCGGCTTGGGCGGGTTTAATTACTAGTAGTACTATGTCATCGGCGTATTCCGCTAATGGAACACCTGGGAATTCAACGGAATACTGCTCCGACACTGTAATTCCGTAAATAACCAAAACATAAAAGACAGATGGACAAAGGGATCCATCCTCCCTTTCCCTTAGAAGGGTGACCTCAAAATAGCCAAGGACTACCGAGGTATAACCCTTACATCCATAGTGGCCAAGATCTACAATGCTCTGCGACGCAACCGCATAGAGCCCAAAATTGAGAAAATACTTAGGAAGAACCTAAATGGCTTCTGGAAAAATCGATCCTCGACATCATAAATTTTGACTATCCATAGAATTCTAGAAGGTATATATTCAAAAAATCTTGAGGTTACAATATTATTCGTCGACTTTTCCATACACTGAGAGAAGATGGAGCAAATACTTTTCGCCAACAGTCTCCCCAAAGAAACCGTCGCAGTCATAATGATACTATATAAAAACACGAAAGTAAAAGTCCGCACACCGGATGGAGACACAGACTACTTCGACATTGTAATAGGAGTGCTACAAGGAGACACATACCTTTTTATTGTATATAAATAAAAATAAAAAATTCACTACTTTGGTGTCATTATAAATTTATTTCAGGTCGTGATGATCACCGTCAGATGTTGTACGAAAGAAAATTTTTATTTGGGTGTTTTTATATTGCTTCTGGCAAGAATGGGATTTGAAAATTAAAAAAGAAATTAATTAAAATAATTTTATAATTAAAATAATTTTTAACATATCTTTTAGCCATATATTTTAATCAAGAACAAATTTTTACGGTGGATATATTATATCTATTATTATCTTTTATTTATACAATGTTTAACATTCCTTTAAAAAATCCCCCCAAACCGGTACCTCCTATTTAAATACTACTGAAAATTAAAACACCTAATTCCGAAAAAATTAAATAGTGGTACGCGACTTATTTAAAATTATGGATAAAATTTGCATTCATACTTCCGTTGAAACTATTACGTATTATAAATATTAAATAAAAGAATTTGTGTTATCAGAAAATAATAATTTAATGCTTATATCAATTTACAAAAGTTTATTTTGATTGTCAAAATTATTATTAGTAAAAATTCTAGTTATTTATATTTGGAAGAAATTAACATATTGAATGTTAAGTTAAACGTAATAAGCAAAGAATTAATATGTAAAAGATATTCTATTAATGTAACAAATAATTCCCAATTTATGTTATAAATAAATCAAATATCAGTTTTTAAAATTTTTGTTTACAAATAGAAAAAAAACGGTGTAATAAAAACGGTGTTGTATAGGGAAAGTTCATAGTTATAAGGCTATAATAATCTTTTTACCAATTATAAATCATTATTTATTTATTTATTTATTTATTTATCATTTCATTATCTCTTTATAATATATATATATATATATATATATATATATATATATATATATATATATATATATTGTCTTTTAAATTTAATTGTATACTTTATAACAAAAATCCATTTTAAATTATATATTATTTAATCTATTTCTTAGAAGCTATGGATCAATATTCCAATATAGAATAAAAATATACAAATCATCAAATTAATTTCAGTTAAATCTATTTAATATTATTCATATATCAATTCAAATTATACTAAGAATTTATTTCTATGTCTACGTGCCGATATCATTTCTATTCTGGTATTTAGTAAATTTCCATTCAAAATTTTCAATATATATATTTTCTCTTCTTAACATAATTTACACTTACCATGTAAACTGTTTGTCGAGGAGGATCGTTTAATTATTTTCCAGTTTATAATAGGTGATAGACCAAGCTCTATCAGATATCAGTAATACCCAGATAGGACAGTTTGATTTTTTAATGTTTGATTTCTAAATGATTATGGGTGGTTGGAATGTCTAAATTTCCAGTTTAAGCTTGTCATATATATGTATCATTTTCTTTAGTTGAAATGTTAGCTTGATATATAATATTATCAAGGTTACATTTATTTCCTAGGAGACATTCATTTTTTTATTTTACAATTACATGAATGCTATAAGTTGTCATTGTAATTCCAGTCCGGTTTATTCATTAATTTCTTGTTGTGATTGTCAACTTTTTTAGTTCTATTGTTAGTACAAGAATAACTGATTTTTACATTATTCTTATTATTCATTTTTTAAAAAGGTCATCATATTTGAAATGCTTGTTTATCAAACCAGAAAATATTTCTTTATATTTATATTAGAGAGTTTGCAAAAGGAGGATTATACCAGATAATATTTCTACTATTTTATTAATATTTTTGCTTATTCTATTATCCATATTTATAACATTGTCATTATCAGTTCTATTGGTTCCAATATTATTGCCCCTATTGTTGTGATGTCTATTGGCTTCTAAATACTTGAGCTCATTTTTATAACCACCGTTACATATGGCTTCATTGTAAAATTGCTTATGATTAAAACCTTACCTGTGATATATATATATATATATATATATATATATATATATATATAAAATTAACTTGAATCGCGAGTCGGAATTCTCCTACTAAAGTTTCATCTCAACGTATCATCAGGGAGTCCAGCACCACTCGTGTTGAGCACTCTTGTAATTGTAGCATTGCAGCGTTTACGGTGGGTTTTATTTTTCTTTTGACCAACTGACAGCATATCTAATGATTTTTTCAACTGGTGTGACGGAGTTGGCCTTTTCTTTTTTTCCTGTCCTATGATATTTTTTCTTTTTTTCCCCGGGCGGTGATTCGAGATATTTTTATCTCTTGTTCCTGGCGTGTTTTTTTTTATCCTGGTAACCGTGAATGCTGGTAGATAGTAGATTAGTAAATATATATATATATATATATATATATCACAGGTAAGGTTTTTATTAGACTAGTTCCTCCAAAGTGTTTTAACTTTCATTGATGATTGATTGATTTTAACGGCATGTCAACCCATCTTGGGGTATTTCACGCCTACAGGTTACGGAATGTAAATGTGAACTTAGTTCAGCTTTAGATTTTTTGTATGGTCGTTTTTTAAGAAGGATTTTTCGCACATTCGAATATGAATAAATTTTAAACGGATCAAGATGGGAACCTAACAGTCTAGGATCGAGAGGACCTGGAAATAATGGCAATCAAAAGGTACTTTACACTCCTCAGACTTCCAGAACTGGGTCCTCACCATCAAATACTGTTTTGTGTCATACCAAGGATAACCCTTTTAAGGCAAAGGTCTTAACCCTTTGCAGGGGAAACAGCGTATATTAAATCCCACTGAGAGCGTGACTTTGATTTCGAGAATAAAATATTTCCTGTTCAATTAGCAACTCTATGATATTTTGGGGGTGACAGGTAAATGATATATTTTTATCATTCAAATTTTTTATACAAAAAAAAAAAACAAAAGACGATCCCTCAAACCAAAACAAACAAAAAACAACCCCCCTCTCGTGAAATGCTAATTAGGATATATCTCTCCTTCCTAAATGAGACAAAATTGATAGACAAATTTACTTTTACACGTGAGAAGTAAAATAAAAGTTTCGGCTGAATTTAGTCAAGTGATTATGAGTTTTTTATAGAGATTTTAAATAAAATTCTCTCTCTTGAATTTAGAGGCATAAGACAAGACATAAGTTAAAAGAAAAGAAAAAAAAAGGCGTAGTTTTTAAATAAAGATTGAAGATATATAAAATATATAAAAAGAAATAGAATCTTGTTTTTCAAACAACTATTCAAAATATCTACTTAAATACGAGGAGTGATGAAAACGTAAAAGACTAAAGCTTTAATTTTTTCAACTTTAAGAGTACAAATTTAGACTTAGATGAGAGCTCAGCTGAGTGACCTATATAAAGAATTGTTAAATAAAAAAATCTGAAACATTGAAATAAATGGCCGCTTAAAAGTGGACCGTGAATTCGTGTTTTCTGCCGCACCCTCAATATTCTAATTTCGACTAAGTTTTTATATATTTATTTGGTTGCACCAATCGAGTTCTAACAAAGTTTTCCTGAAGCCCCCTTTTCAGTGGAACCTGGGTTATCACTTTATATATATATATATATATATATATATATATATATATATATATATATATATATAATGATGATTTCTTGGTTTTCTTTTTTTTTTGCGTTATTTATACCAAAGCTATCCTTGAAGGAGAAAAGTAGTGGTACCATTTATCCATGGTGATTTGCTTTGTACCAATCCTATTTATCCATTATAAATGATTTTTAAGTGAATAGTTTGTAGGCTGGGTTATTTGGTTGGTTGGGTTTTATGGCATATATGCCCATGTAGGTTATTTAATGCCAAATCCTGTTATATTACTTGAAAACTAATAATTTATAGTTAACGTTTTTAAACGAGTCAGAGTTTATTTGTTTGTGCACGGTTAAATGGTCTCAAGTATTGCTATCAAATGATAATTATTCAATTTAATATCAATCATTTTTTTGTACACTGTTAAATCGTTTCAAGTATAGTAAACGATTAAAAAATCTATTTGACATAAAGATGGCATTCTAACAGGTCTATTCAGGTTAGAGTGGATCTGGGAGTAATGGTAGTGGAGGAGTACTCCATATTCTCCAAATATTCCTCAGATGGTTTAGTGTCATATCCAGGACACTTGTTGTGTATTTGAGTTTTCTCGTCTGCAGAAGTGCAGTCGGTGTATTCCACAGCTCCAGCTGACTGGGCTGTGATCACTTTTGAGTAGTTTTTACCATTTATGATATTGTGCATTTGAACTTGCAACAAGAAGCACATGCAAATAAGAAAGAGCAGTAAGTCTATATTGTTTTATATTTTCTATGACATCGGTTGTTTAACACTTAAATTTGATGCCATCAAATCCATCTTTAAGGCTTTAAGAGCAAAGCAAATGGAATCTTGACGAAAGCAGCGAGACGCATATATGTATATTTCTACATGTTCAGGGTTTTCTTGTCGCTACAAATGTTAAAGTTTTAGATGATAGAGTACATATTTCAGAAAGAGGCCAAAAGGAGAACAATGGCAAGAAACAGAGAGAAAATTTGCCTGCTTATTGTTAATGGACTGCAGGTGCCGGGCACCTGGTCTTCACTAGTTGAGATTCCAAAAGAGCTAAGGAACACAATGGTATGTGAGAAGTTTC
>OY757911.1:128689413-128736913 GCA_963585895.1 Sepioteuthis lessoniana
ATTTTTAATGGAATAATGGAATCATTATGATGACGCTATTCCTGTTGCGAAACATGTCATCTGATTTTTCATTCAGTCATGCTTTTTCTCTGGTTTATATACCTTTTTTTAATTCTAACTTTATTTCACGTGTTAAAAGACATAAGATATTTTTGTCGTTAATTTACAGTTTATTTTAACCAAATAAAATGTTTTATATCAATTACTGAGAAAATTTTGTTTGTTTTTCCTCTGTAGTTTATCAAACGGCTGATTTAGACTTATCAGATTTGTTATGTATCCTTACTGGAAACAGAATAAAGTCTTAATGTAAAAAATGTACCACATGGGGGAAACGAAATTTCTCATCGACAAGGTTCTGTAACAGTAAAGCAATAGTAAATCATATTTGATGCAAGATCTTAATCATCAAACAGAATTTCAATTTACAAACATTTAAAGAAAAAAAAATTCTTTTATCTAACTCTATTATTTTTCAGGCTAGACATATAGGGTTTCGGTTTGGTTTCTTTGTTTAATGGCACATCAACTCTTTTTAGGTTATTTAATGCCAAAGCCATTCTCCTAGAAGAACAGTAATGGTACTATTTAACCCATAGCTGGGAGGATAAGGGGGTTCATGCCTTTCCCAAGGGTATTTGCCCGAAAGTGAACGTAATAGAGCGACTGGAGTACGAACTCGCGTACTACGATTCCGCAGTCCATCGCTTTAACCATTACACGACGACGACGACACCCCCTTGAGATATAGGATAATTTCCTTGGAATATTCCAAGACAATTATTTTATATCTCCGCGACAAACAACGCGTAGACAAATATTTAATTTGATAAATCTCTTTAATGTAAGTCACTTAAATTACAAAATGTTTTGTACAAAACAATATCAATTTTATTAGAAAACATAACAGGATAATTGGTAAATCTCATTCCAATTACAAAGATTTTTATTTTGATGAGAATTATCATCGGTCACCGTTTGGATTTTTTTAAATTGATAACCAATTCTTAAAATGAAAATTTCAACAGCTTTGAGGTCCAAATTAAAAGGACGCTTAAAAAAACCCAAGAATCTTAAAACTTTTAACCGCCATCTGAAACGCTACTGTGATCTTTGCCTTTAGTTCTTCTTTGATGTTACATGGAGTTTTGTTACTCTCTCTCTCTCTCTCTCTCTCTCTCTCTCTCTCTCTCTCTCTCTCAAACACACACACACACACACAACTTTGCCCTGCACATAATAATCAAGGTGATTGTAATCTGGATAGTTACACAGCTAGATATTAGGGGTGATGTGATTGCAGAATTTTTCTCAGAGCCAAGAGTGGATTCTCCTTTGGTGGAATGGGACAGAGTCCTGTTGCGAGGATATAGAATCTTCCAGCAGCCACCCTCTTGATCCGGGCCTACTCTACCCCCTCGAGGCACTTTATGAAGGGTCTCCGAGTTGAGTGTAAGGTCATATGGGAAGATGAATAGAGACATGATGTCACCATCATGTCAATGATGTAGACTGGATGTTGAGTTTTTATCAATATGAATATGAATCTATGCTAATCAGTACAGTATATCTTTACCAAATTGTGAATTGCATCAGGGCGCTATTTTACTCATAGACTTTACCCAAGTGACTTTAGTTTGCTACACAATTGACAAAACCTGGAAAAATAAAGCATATGCGCAAAATTATTAATTTTATATCGTGACAATTTACCCATCACACCCTAAATCTATCTATCTATCTATCTATCTATCTATCTATCTAGTACGTATTCCTAAATAGCAAGTTACCAATACGATTTATTCCGAATAGATCTAAGAATATCTTTATTAATGAATTATTTATTTAATTCATGTCAGAGAATACCTTACAGAGGTTCAGTGAATTTTTACTTATCAAGATGAACACTTGAAACCTTTAAGCAGTCATTCACCTTAGAAAATTTGTTCTTCAGATGCACAAAATTCAGTTTGCAGAAATTTATTTCTACAGTGAATATTACCCTTCAAGACGAAATCTGAAATGCATTTATGGAAAGACATTATTCAGAGTGTCCAGAATTAGCAACAATTACCTCATGTGTTGAAACTGCAGACAGTTGGACGCTTAACGTCTTTCTATATTTTTGTCCGTGGAATACATACATACATATATATATATATATATATATATATGTGTGTGTGTGTGTGTGTGTGTGTGTGTGTGTGTTTGCATGTGTGTGTGTGTTTCTCTTTCAGTTGAATTCATTATTTATCATCATAGTTTTTAAAAGATGGCATTTAAATTTAAATTATAAATCATTTTATCCTACAGAATTTTTTCGAACGGGGTAAATTTTGTTTTGAATGTTACATTTTAAAATAGTTATAAATGCAAACTCTTAAAAATATTTAGTTGCCATTTTGGAGGTCATATGATGATTTTAATTCAATTTAAATTATTATCATTTGTCTTGAATTTTACGTGCAAAATCATAACGGTGTTATTTGCCTACCATATATATTTTTTCTGGACACTTTACTGATAAATATAAATACAAATATATATATATATATATATATATATATATATATATATATATATATATATATATATATATATGTATTCAATTTTTTTACAAAACATTGCTCTTGAGACTTTGACGCCACTACATATATATATATATATATATATATATACGGAGGTGCCCGTGGTGTAATCCTGGAGGAGACTGACTGCATTTCACATAGCACTTATACCCTTGGGAAAGGTATGAATTCGATCATTCTCCCTCCAGCTATGGGTAAATAGTTGGGCAGACTGGGTTCTTCAGCCTTGGTGAGGTAACTAGTCTAGGAGAAGGAAAACTCTGAATTAAAACCTGTTAAACTCCGCTTAAAAATTGACCTTGTGTCATATCCTGCCCGAGCGGAGGAGTTGGTAAGTATATATATATGTATATATATATATATATATATATAGTGGCGTCAAAGTCTCGAGAGCAATGGTTTGTAAACAAATTGAAAATATTTTGAATTAATCGCCATGCTACCCAGATAAACTAACAGGTTATTGGAATCATAAGTATTTCATACCGTGTATTGTGTATTAAAGTTAATAAGTAAAGGGAGGGCTTATTAATGGACAATCCTGTATTACTTCTTGTAAATGTTTAAACTAAAGACAATATTACTTTTGGTTTTGAGACTTAAGAGTAGATAACGTGCAAAATATATCAAATTTATTCAAATCAACCTTGTAAGACTTAATTACGAGTATCACTCACCATTGTCCTTATAACCGTTACCCAAATGAAAGCGCAGCTCATAAGTATTTGAACCAGCTTTCATAGTACTAAAATTGCCTAAGATTGCAAATATCTATCGGGTGTTTGATCATTGAGGAATCCAATTTATCATCCAACTTCCTGATCTTGATTGTTCTTTTATTTATAATTTTGATTAGTATCATCGTTTAATTTCTTAATTCTACTATCTTTTTCATTAATAATTTTGACATCTTCCTAATTCTATTTGCTTTCTTAATAATATTTTTCATTATTATTATCCTTAATTTTCCAAATAATCTAATGCTGTTGATATATCTATCTATCTAATAATATTTTTCATTATTATTATTCTTAATTTTCAAAATAATCTAATGCTGTTGATCTATCTATCTATCTATCTATCTATCAAAAGCTGTTGATGTCTTCCTCTCTCTATAATTCCTCAGGGTTTTAAGGACGTAACAATACATATTAAATGTGAAAACTACTTTAGAGAGTTAGTACTGGGTTAACTGGATTGGTAAAAAAGGATTTTGCCCTTAAAAAAAAATCAATAATAATAAGATAGATGAAAGAAAAAAAAAAGATATAAAAATAATTTAAAACGACCCGTCAAACGAATCATTAATAAGTCGATCACTAATTAAAATTAGTTTACCCTAAAGGCAAAAAGCACTTGAGCTAGTTTAGACAGACAAAGCGAGCACCCATCAAGCAATTACCTCCCTTTTCACATTCCAGGAGTCTCTGCTTGCTAGTGTGTGACTGACAAGTTGATATATGTCGTTCGTCACGTCATTCAGAACTGCCCAAATGAAAGTAGAAGGACATAAATTGGCATTCAAGACTGAACTTAAAGAGTTTTCTCACAGACCATTGAATAAATTCGTCCAGTTTCTTCTCAGTAGGCACCGGTGCCGAACGCCTTTCCAAGAATTTGCTGCAAACGACACGTCACAAACACACAGCGATACTTCTTTCAGGACCTGCCATTAATAATAGAAATATTTCATCCACTGTAAGTTAAATTGAGTTTTAGAGCCAATAAATCCATGACACGTGATCAACCGCCATTTTGAAAGGTTCAGGAAGGTAATGAGTAGAGTTAGTGCTAACTTAGCGTAAGTTAATTCTTGGTTGTTATCATTTCTTTTTCTTTTTTTTTTCTTTTTTTTTTTTGACGTTCTGATGCTCATGACAGACTTCATGGCTTTTGCTATTCTGTTTTGATGTCGGGATTGCACTGAAGAACCACATAAGATAAGAAAGGAGAACACATTTAAACTTCTTCCATATTTTGACATCCGGGTAATTAGGGCATATTTTAAGTTGTTCAATCACCTTACAGATTAGGTTCCCCTAAAATAAATAAATGGAAAATAAGATAAAAGTGAATGTAAATGTAAAAAAAAACAAAAAAAAACAAAAATTGTTCGTGTTGATAATGGAATGGCTGTTTGGTTAAAATATCCATATTAAGAACGGACAGTTTGCTTTTAAAATGTTCCCACATAAGAACATTAAAATGTTCCCATATAAGCACATTAAACAGAGTAAAGTTGTCTGTTAAACATCTATCAAATTAATAAATAAAAGCCGATTTTAAAGGCTACCAACCCTATATCTTTTTCTCCACAACTGTTCATCCTTTCTTTCAGCTATATCGTTTCCCCTGCAGAGAAATAAAACTTAAACCCCAATAAATGTTTTGAAAATGTTACTATGCTGAAGCTCTGAGGAATATGGAACAAACCTTTATTGCCATTATTTCCATCTCTGACTCGAAGAGATAATTCCTGTTAGCGTTTTATTGGTGGAGGAAATTGGTCTCTTTGAAAATTGTTAATATTTGAACTATTTGATATGATGTAATTGTAAATTATTTGTATTAGTTAGGAATTCTTGATATCATATAATAAGAATAATTTTCATGGGTTATTTGAAACCAAATAATTTATTGCAAATTATTGGTATTACATAGACATACTTGAAACCACATAACTGAAAACAAATTGGAATCATTATTTCAAACCATATATAACCGTATATAAACTATTAGTATTAGATAAGACTACTTGAACCCATACAGCAAAGTTGGTGACCTTAGTCGAGAGTAACCAGAAGGCTCCCTTTTCTATAATTCTACACCGAGGTGTAGGGGAGGGTGCTACTCCATTCCCTGGAGTGCTCCACTTTACCCTTGATCCCTATTTTATAATGCAGAGTGTTAAGTTAGGCGGTATCAAGTACCATTTTTGAGTTTTGGTATGACTCGACCTGTGATTGAACCCCGGTCTTCCGGACCATTAGAGAACACTGTATTCATTAGGTCAATGGTCCGATAACAATGAATGAATTATTTGTATTCAAGAGAAATACGTGATATCATATAACTGTGTGCCAACAAATGATTATAAACAAAGAAGTGCAATTAAAAAACGCAATGAAATATTGAAAATATAGTTATGATCGCAATCAAACATTTCCAAATGATTGGAATTTTGGTATTAAATATCTTATAAGAATTTGATAACTCGTTAAACAAATAAAACAAACCAAATTTAGGATCAGGATTCCCCAAGGAGATGTGAGTTTAAGTCTTATTTCTAATTGCTTATTTTCTTGTTTCCGATCTTCGCTCTTCATCGATGTCGTAGAAGTAATGACCCGAGGAAAGTGCCCTAAAATATGTTTAAAAAGGTTTAGGATTAGACAATTTGAAACCATATAATTGTGTGTAAATGATTACAATTAAATAGGATTACTTGATATAACTGTGCAAACTTTATTATACATCAAACAGGAATTGTGCCTTGAAATCATACAATTGTGAATGAATTACAAATATTTGATAGGAATTCTTGAAATTGCTAGAGGCAAAAATCTTTTAAGAAACAAATACAAATACGTAAATACGTAAACGTACTATCGACGCGAGTTTTTAACCTCAAAGCATAAAATAACCTCAGACGGATTGAGATACCGTTAAAATTAATAAATCGATAAATCAATCCACAGCAGTTTATAGGTCTTCATTAAATATGAAATTTTAAAATGTAAAAAAGTCTTATTACTTTTCTTCACTTCTAGTAGGTGTGAGAGAATTGCTATGTATGTATGTATGTATGTATAAATACACAAGATTTATCCAGCTCCTCCTGAGACCAAAATGTTACACAAGTTCGGTTTCATGTTGGATGCACCCCAAGAAGCAAGCCTCTCGGCAAGGATATATATATTTGTGCCTTCCACCAGGCAGGATTTTTTATAGTGGTGATTTAGGGGAAAAGGAGGTCGGGCACATTTCGACTTGTGCCCTGCTGGACTATTCTGGTCTTAAAATCACTGGGTGTTATATGAACTATGCTAGCCTTTGCTAAATCTCCCGGCATGTACGCCAGGTGATCTTGCTGGTCATAGATTCAGTAGACCTGAAGGTCTAGTGCAATGTAAATCTATGCCTGTCGATGATAATCCTCTCGGTATGTATGCCAGGCAGCCTTGTCGAGACTGGGTATCTTCGGAATGAGCTACGGGGCCGGTTAGGATGCAAACCTTCGGGTAATCAGGGGAAAAAATTCCTTAGTTCCGTCGGCATTCTCCTCCTTTTTAGACGTGGATGCATGTGCTGCCTGGAGAGTGGATTCATTGGAAGATATGTATAAGTGCGTATGTGGGCGCGCACAGAATATGGGTGTCGTGTAATCAAAACCAGCAATGGAAGTGAGAGCGACTCATTAAGATTTTTACTCGACAAGTCAGCCAAAAAGTAGGAATGATGTTATCAGCCTCTCATATTAGGAGAAGAAGGCAACGTATTTAAGAGAATCCAGCTCTTTTTCTTTCGATATAATATTTTTTTCTTAATTGAGCGTGAATCCTATCTAAAAGAGCTGAAAGAATCAAGAATTATGTACAAAAAATAAGAAAAAAAAAAAAAGAAAGAAGAAAAAAATGGTTCTACAACTGGTGCAAAGAACCCTTCAAAGATCACTCACCTCTTGATTCAAGTTCAATCCAGGAGTATAAAAGACATTTGTAAGCAAATGAGATGAACGATGACAGTGATTTCAAATGGGAGACGCTAGCATTAATTAACCCGAAAGGACACACGCCGTACTAACACAACAAAATATAAAGTTATCATTTTAGCGATCACCCAAAGATTCTTGCGTCTGGGAGACGCCATAATTGAATCAGAAAAATTGACTTTGAATTAACTGTTGGTGTCGGCGGGATTCAATATTATTCTTATTATGAGAACCAGAAATAATCTGTAAGTTTCATGAGAATACGTTTTTCCATTAGGAAACTGTGTTAGTGACCGAGATACGAATTACTAACAAAGGAGTTTATTGAAAGTTTATGTTTAGATATCGATAGCCGCTTAATCAGTTTGTTAAATGTCTCATTTGTGATCATAACTAAGTCTGAAAAGTGAAATTGTTTTAGATGGTACAAGCAATGTATGAAATAGAGAAAATTCTTGTTCTATATTCTAGCGCTATATCTGCAGGGCCTTGAATACACTGACTCTATCCACCCACCTCTGCCTTCCTCCAAAAGGTGTATCTCGGCATGACACAAAGATGTATCTGATAGTGAGGCTCCAGATCTCTAAAAAGATTTATTTGACCCATAAGTCAAACTCTAACATGTACTTCTGTTCCTTGTCAAAGTGGAGCCAATAGTGATAACGATGAAAGGGTACTCAACAATTCCCATATCCCCAGGCATCTGATACACTTTAGAGTAATACTGAGAACATCATTTTTAGAGGCTTCCTACCCATCTGCAGAGAATAAAGTCAGTTTACTCTAAGCCCCGCCGACGGGGTGGTGTGCACTGTTGTTTATCTTACATTGTAAACTAATGATTCCTCACCGTCTAGACTGTTATCTAGACGAATTTCGGGCAGTTTAAAAACAAAATAAAGTTTTGATGGTTTTGGAAGGAAATGTTTTTGGTGAAACACAGAAGTGTGCAAGTGCATCATACTCTATACGCATGTAACTTTTTTTGTATGAACTGGAAATGATAAAATTTGAAAGCATGAAGAATATTAAAGAACATATACAACAGTGCACATCCATACCAAACAAGGAGTTTCAGCGGTGCTTTGACCAATGAAAAGCTCTCTGGAACATGTATATAAAATTTTTCATTACGATTTGAATTCATCTCGTACACTTACCTCTATGTACATAAATGTAGGTGTAAAGAAATACATTCTTAACTGTATCACAGAAATATATAACCAGGCTTAAACATTACTAATACCGGATTGCATACTGAGAAACACACGTGCTATTCTAAAAAGAAAGCGAATTTTATTCAAGAATTCTTGTTTACTTTATTCAAAATTTAATGATTAAAACTTTTTTTTTAATTTATTGTTTTCAGTATTAATTCAATTTTCCCATCGAAACGATTGCCCAGTACCACAGGTCCGCTCTCTCTCTCTCTCTCTGTCTCTCTCTCTCTCTATCTATCTCTCTCTGGGAATAATGGCAATGAATAGTTACTTCATATTCCTTAGAACTAGAGCCTCACTACTAGATATAATTTAGTGCAATCCCAAGGACTAACTATCTCTTTAATAGACAGACTTCCCGGTTCTTTGGTTTAGGTTGTTTAACTGCATATCAAACCTTTTATGTTTGATTCGTTTGCAAATCTTTAATTGTATTCATAACTATTTATAGTTTCAACGTTGCTTTTTCTGTCATCGTAAATCAACCTGAACTTAAAAGCAATTATATAGTTTCAATTATTTATTCCAAGTCAACAATTATTATTTGTTTGCACACAATTATAGTGTTTCAAATTTTACACTTAATTATTTGCACACAGTTTTAAGGTTAAGTATTTTATGTTAACTAATAATAAAAATCCTTTGGAAACAATTGTTTCAAATGAGTAAGAAATGATGATCATGATGATAATCCCTTAAAAACAATTATATTTTCAAATAACAATTCTTAATGCAGATTCTTTTTACAGTTCTAATTTCGACTATTTTTGTCTAATACTAATAATTCGCAAACAATGATAAATTTTTCAGATATTTCAAGCAAATCATAATAATTCATATAAACAATATATAACTTCAAGAATTCCTAATACACATAATTTGTACACAGTTATATGGTTTCAAGTAATCCTATCCAATACAAATAATTTGGATACAGTTAAAAGGTTTCGAGTATTCCTATCTCATTTATTATTCTAAAATATAATTAGACCTGTAAATGAGACCCTTACAAATACTGCCGCTTCGGATCCCATAAAAAATCTTACACCTGATAAATCGAATCACCCATCTCACATGAAATATATTTAGTGTCCTGGGTATTTCAGTAAATAATAATGATAATAATTTATGGAACATGAAGATGACAGTGATACTAGTACAAATTAGTGCACTTAGAAAGATCCCGAAAGTCTTATTAGGGGGCTGGAAAAATTGAAAATTGGAGGGCAAGTCGAAACGATCCAAACTACAGTATTGTTAAGATCAACCAGAAAACTGAGAAAAAATCTGGACACTTGAGGAGACTTACTCTCACTCAAACTCCAGTGAAAGATCATCGACTAACGCTGGTGTGAAAAATTTACAAGGAGAAAAAATATGGAACTGTAAAATGAAGGTGAAACCAATTTGTTCGCTCAGTAGAGTCACCAAAGATACAGAAACTTGAGGACTTGGAAAGAAGAGTGGAGACCATCAAATTACGGAATTGTCGAGATCGGCTAGAATACAGAGGTCTCTGAAGACTTGAGGAGATTTGACGTCATTCAAACTCCAGTGGAAAACCACAGCTAATGCTGGTGTGAAAAACTCTCAAAAGAGAAAATAAAGATAATAATGATATTGAGACAGCATCAAACAATACAGACAAAACAGGACTTTCCAAAACAACGAAAGAAAATTCTACTAAGTAGTGGGGGGAGTTAAGCGAAGACAAATCAGCAATCAGATGCGAATTAGGCAAAAAGATTTTGGAGCAAAATATGGGAACGGAGAGATCATAACAAAAAAGCCGAGTGAATAAACAACATGGAAACAGAGTCGTGAATGCTCAAAGAAGAGACTAAGGTGGAAATACACCTCGACGCACTCAAGGCAACACTTTAAAAACTGGAAAACCTTTGGCCTAGATACCTTACAAAGATTTTGATTTTAAAAACTCACCTCAATCCATGACAGACTAACTACCGAAATGAATAAATGCTCACAGAAAACTGAGATACCTGAAAGGATGATCAAAGAAAAGACCATTCTGATCCAGAAAGACCTCTCTTAAAGTAACTGCTCCAAATAGCTATAGACCCATAAGCCACCTACCGATGATATGGAAAATATTAACGGCGCGAATTAGGGAGATCCACTACTTATTTATAAGCCGTGGGCTCTTCCCCGAGGAACAGAAAGGATGCCACAAGGGGACCAGAGGCACTGGAGAACTACTATGTAGACCAACACACCCTCAACGAGAGTAAAACGAGACGAAAAAAACTTGCAATGGTCTGGAGTGACTGCAAAAAGGCAATCGATATGGTCTCCCAAAGCTAGATATTACACTTTCTCAAAATTTACGAAACACCCGATGAAGTCATACAGTTTATCGAGAAGACCATGGAAACCTGGAGAGGGGAACTGACCATTGGATGAAAAAGCAGAAGTAAAAATCCAGAGAGCCACATTCCAGGGAGATGCACTATCGTCATTATTATTATTTGTAATAGTAATGATGCCACTCAATCACATTCTCAGGAAATTCCCAGGCAGATACAAACTCAGTAAATTGCAAGAAAAGATCAACCACTTAATGTACATGGACAACATTGAACTGCTTGCTAAAAACCTCATACAGAAAGTGAGAATATACAGTCAAGATATAGAAATGGAGTTTAGCATAGAAAAATGCGCCATGATAGTAATGAAAAGCGGCAAACGACACATGACAGAAGTGATCGAACTACCAAATCAAGAAAAAATCGGAACGCACGGAGAAAAGGAAACCCTACAAATAATACTTGGGAATATTGGAAGTTAACACCATCTAACAAGTGGAGATGAGAGAAAAAATTAAAAAAAGATTATCTCAGGAGAATCAGAAAGCTATTCAAGACTAAACTGTATAGCTGGAACCTTATCAAAGGGATAAATACCTGGGCTGTTCCCCCTCGTAAGAAACACGGACCATTCTTGAAGTGGACCAGAAAGGACCGTAAACAAATGGACCAGAGAACAAGAAAACTAATGACCATGAATAAGGCCTTGCATCCCGGAGGTGACGTTGAAAGTTTATATGTGTCAAGAAAAGAGTGGGGAAGAGGACTTGTGAGCACAGAAGACAGCGTTGACGCATCGATACAACAACTCGAAGACTATATAGAAAAGCGCAGGGAAAGACTGATTAGAGCCACCAGAAGCAGTAGAGATGACACGAGGACTAGCAGATCGGAAATAACCAGAAAACTAAAATGGGAAGACAAACAACTCTATGGACATTTTAAACGACTAACAAGTGATATCTCACACGATAAAATGTGGATGTGGCTAAGAAAGGTGGAAATCTTAAGAGAGTAACTGAATCTCTTCTAATAGCTACGCAAAACAATACCAAAAGGACCAGCCATATCATAGCAAGAATAGATAAGACGCAACAAAACAGCAGATGTAGGTTATAGAGACGAAACGATCTATCACATAATTTGCAAATGCATCAAATTAGCACAGAAATAGTATAAGACTAGACATGACTGGGTGAGCAAGGGGATCCACAGGGAATTGTGCAAGAAATTTAAATTTGACCATACGAACAAATGGTTTGTGCACAACCCAGAATCCGTCCTGGAAAATGAGACGCATAAACTTCTTTTGGGATTTTGAGATACAAACGGATAACCTAATCACTAGCAGACGACCAGACCTTATGAAGAAAAAAATAAAAAGTAAAAAAATAAAAATAGAACTTGCAGATTTGTGGACTTTGTTGTCCTGGTTGACCACAGAATAAAATTGAAAGAAATCAAAAAGGATAAGTACCTGGACCTTTGCTAGGGAATCAAAAAATTGTAGAACGAGAATGGTGCTCATGGTACAGTCCCCAAAGGATTGGTAAAAGGATTAGAGGACTTGGAAATAAGAGGACGAGTGGAGACAATTGCTGAGGTCAACCAGAATATTGAGAAGATTCCAGGAAACTTGAGAAGACTTGTCACTCAGACTCAAGGGAAAGACCATCAGCGAACACTGATGTGAAAAACTCTTAAGGGGTAAATCTATAAAATTTCTATAATTGAAAGGTTTTTAATTGTTTATAAAAACAGTGAAAAGTCTTACACACTTACTTTAGTAATTTTTCTTATTTATCAACAAGTGTCTTTATTTCATTAAAAAATTCAATAAGATTTTTCTATGCAATAAAAATATTCGACATTATTCATCAGCAAACTACAAAATTGAAATTCTTCAACCGAAAATAAAATTGCATAATTATATGTAAGAAGAGAACTTATTTTTTGGATAGCTCTATATTCATAGTTTTGGTTATAGAGTTTTAGTGCTAAATAATATCTGTTTTAATTGTACAATGTTCTACTTGAAATAATATTCTCCAGGGATTTTTTTTTTGATGGAAGTTAACTTTTATTTATAGAATCGCTATACAAATACTTATTTATGGAAAATACTGCAGCTGAACAATATGGCGTAACCTTCAAGCTTGCTCGCCTGCCAGAATACAGTCAATCTAACAAATCTATTATATCTACACGTTGCTTACATGAATGCGCGTTCAAACACTCCTATTAGTAACGGATACATTCACTAGGCTTATTATTATAGACTCCCCTTCACCTCTCTAGTTCGTATTCTCTCAACTATTCCCCTCTGTCTTGTTTTCCTTACGAAGAATATCAGCTCAATAAGAGCTGACATATGTACAGTAACTTTCTAACCTTGGTAAAATCCGTAACGAAAACAGTTTATAAAACAAACAGGTTTTGATATTTCCGATTTTGAACAGGCACGAGATGATCTCAAGAAAAAGGAAAGAAGAAAAGTGAAAAACAAAAAATAAAAAAAATAAAAAAAACAACAAAATGTTAGAAAATTGAAACGATACAAGTTGAGTACTTCCGTTTCCGGAACAACTCCCCTTGCACTAGATTTGTATATCCGCCATTTGTAGGTTTATTCCGGTTATCTGATTCTAGCAAGAAGACTGTTGATATGTGGTTCTTGATATATATATCATTATTTTATTTTTTAGGGTTGGGAGTTTAAAGGTAGAATAAGTGAACTGAAAAATATGATAAAGGTCAGAATTGAATCAGGAGTGTCCTCAGGCATGAAAGGTGGGAGAAAGAAATAAAACTTGGATCGTATTTCAAAGCAGGGGAATTAAGCATCATGTATGCTCGTGTATAAGTCGATCTCGTGTATAAGTCGATCTCGTATATAAGTCGGTCCTTAATTTGTCGATACGAAATTATAATCTTTTAAGCCAATCAACGCCCCTTTCGGCTTTATTTGAATTTTAATCTTACGAACGAATCAGACGACGATAGTTTTTTGCTTAAAAATAGGTTTTCAAAATTCTACCTCTGCATGAGTACTTACGGTGTGTGTAAAAGAACAGCACACAAAGAATAATCTTAAATCTAATCACAATTGTGAATGGGAAAACATCTATCAACGTTTCGTTGATGGACGAGATAGCTTCATGTTTTTCTTTACCTTCTGCAGTCATTGCTCGAGCACAGGTATTGCTCAGTCGGCTGGGGCTGTAGAATACACCGACTGCTTCACTGCAGAGGGATAAGACCCCCACTCAACGAGTGTCCTTGATATGACACTAAACAATCTGATGGGGGGAGGTTCTAGTGATGCTAGAGCTTTGGGGAATGCGGAGCACCCCTTCATTGACATCACTCCCATGCCCACTCAGGCCCGGGGTGATAGCACCTGATACGGCCCTATCTATGGGTCAAATAGAACTAAACTGTGTACTTATGCTAAACTGAATTACTTGAAATAGATCTGTTTTGATATTTAAACTACGTATTCATGCTAAACTGAATTGTCTGAATTAGAACTATTTGACTAAACTATATAACTTGAAATAGATATGTTTTTGACAATTAAACTCTGTACTCACATTTAAACTGCGTACTTATGTTAAACTGAATTATATGAAATGAAACTGTTTTTTACCATGACCAGAAAATCCGGCGAACACTTACGCATGACATACGGAAACACTGGACAGCTGTTTCGACCTTCTTAGGTCTCATCAACAGTGTATATCGTGATCTCTACCACTAGTAGTTCAATTCACAATATAATTCCTCTACTTAAAAAAAAAAGGAAAAATGATGAATTTTTTTTTGTATTCTAAACTTAATTGTTTGAAACAGAAGTGATTATTTGTATAAAAATAGATTTGGCATTAGATAACCTACAAAGGTTGATATGCCATAAAAAACCAACCAACCAACCAACCAACCAACCATGCACAAGTAGTGATACTTTTAAAGCAGACAAACAGGTAATATATTACTGAGAATGTTGGCGCAACACAATCTTTCTATGGTGTCCATGTAACTGTAAAATCAACAATTGTAATGCCACTTAGGATAAACAAGGTTAGCAATTTTTTCCAGTCGGCTTTGGTGAAGAAACAACACAACAAAACAGGTTATTAGATGAAGTGAGATGAAAAAAAACAAAAAAAATGACTATATTTTATTGTACATTTATAATCAATTTTTTTAAAAATAATGTTTTCTATAAGCGATTATTTTGTTGATATCGTTTATAATTATTCACTGTTGCGAAAGTGTTGATAGCGTTGACCTTCTCATGAGCTGGCAACGTAGGACTTATTGTAAATCGAATCATCTCTCCAACTAAATCTATTTAAAAAAAATAATTTTGCAGTGTTTACTAATAAAAGTTGCAAATAAAATCTATTTTGATTACATAATATTCTAATAGAAATAGTACATTTCTGGTTTCTTTTCTCTTTAAGAAAATTAGCTTTTTATAAAAATTGTTTGGTAGGTCCTTGTGTAAGGATAATATATATACATAATTCAATCTAGTAAATCCAGAGTTGGGAACAATATCAAGTAGGACTTATAAAATATTCAAAAATAGAATATTAAATTTAAGAAATCCCGGTCAAAAGCTCAATGTAAATAAAATCCACAGAGCAAATAATTTACTCTCAAAAAAAGAAAACAAAGACAAACAAACAAACAAAAAAAAACAAGAATCAGTCACATTAAGATAATAAATTTATTTCTTTTCACATTCACAACCAGACTAGAAAAACAAAAACAAAAAAGCAACAAAAAGAAAAAACACAAACAAACCCTTATTTCTCCTATATAAAGTAATTCTTTAACTTCAAGCAACAATGAATATCAACTTATTATGGTATGTAAAAGAATATCAGGTTTCCTCATACTTCAAATTTAACAGTAAAAATTAACAGCTACAATAATACATGTCTTAACATTCAAACACACACGCACACACACAGATATATATATATATATATATATATATATATATATATATATATATATATATATATATATATGAATTATTATTCAGACATATCTAGTTTTAGTACATCAATTTTTATCATTAAGATGAATTAAAAAAATCTAAAGAAATCTAAAAAAATCTAAAAAATCTGTTTTAAAAATTATTTAAAAAAAATCTAAAAAAACATTTGTTTTATATTTCTTAGTTCATAGTAATGATAAAAAATGATGTACAAAAATTAGATATGTCTGAATAATAATAATAATAATATATATATATATATATATATATATATATATATATATATATATATATATATATATATATACATTTGAATGTTAAGACGTATTATTTTAGTCGTAAATTTTTCCTCTGTTAAATTTGAAACCGGATGTTCTTTTACATGCCAAAATAAGTTGATACTTATTGTTACTTGAACTTAAAGGCTTACTTTTATGTTACGGAAATAAGTTTTTCCCGTCTTGACTGGTTGTGAAAGTGAAAAAATTATTTTAATCCATTTTCTTGTTTTATCTGAAGAAGTCCTGATAATTTTTTAGAGCATGGATTTATATCAATGCTTTTAACAGGATGGAAATAAATTTATTTTCTTAATGTGACCGATTGTTGATCTTTTTAAAGAGAAAATCATATATATATATATATATATATATATATATATATATATATATATGTATATATCAACATGAAAAAGTTTTCGTGTCTCATTGTTTGTATTACTGATATTGTTCATCTTTTCACCACTTATGATCGGCGACTTTATTTTTTCTCTTTGCACGAAACTTTCGCTGTGGCATTTCATGAAACGGTCTTCACATTCCATTCTTCTATTTCGACAAATTGGTACCAGTCACAAACTGTAAAGACAAATAAAGAAACAAGAGAAGCTTTCTGTTGAGTAAATATTCAAACGCACTTGACTAAATAATCTTCTGGGTTTCCAACTTCTAATGTATTAAAGTAATCCTCTCTGGATGGATATATATATATATATATATAATCAAGTCGTGCTGACAGCACGGAGTTCCCTGACTCTCACTCGAAATCCATCCCTATAATCCATCGCTCCTGGCAGGTCTTCTAGATTGCATTCTGTGTCCGTACATATAAGTAAGTCTTTGCTGGTCTGCCCACGCACGCGTGTCCTTATACCGGAGTCCGTAAGAGAACGATGCTTATGAGTTCAAACTTGCTTCTCCAACTGTAATCCCCATGTTTTGTTAGTCTAATTTGAATGGTTTGTGAAATGGGAGGCATTTAACGGTACAGCTGCTGTTTTATGGGGTGTTGCTTCCTGGATTTGTTTAAGATAGCATAATGTATTCTTTTGTAGTTCCCATCTCACCTTTTATTTCTGTGTTTTTTTAGTGGTGCATCCATTTAGTAGAATAGACACGCCTACAGCTTGGAAGAAATCTCGTTTTATTTTATCGGATAGATTAGATTTCCATATGATCGATAACCTGTTAATAGCATTCCATCCTTTCACAAAGCGTATGTTGTCATCGATTTGGTACATGAACTGTTACAGAGTTATATAAAGTGTTCTAGCAATTTTAGAGGCTTGACTTTCAGTGTGGAGATGGTTCCATTTTATTTAAAACTTGAACTCTATTCTATTTGCATTAAGGTAGAGCCTAGTGCCTCCTACTGCTTGCTCTAGGCTACGCATTTAGGATTCTGCCTGGGCTGGTGTATTTGTGAGAAGTGTTTGGTCATCTGCGTAGTCTGCGTCTGTCAGTTTTTACAGGATATCGTCTGCCTCTTGCCCTTTTAAATGTGAAACCATTTTCTTTTACCAGATCTATGGATGTTTGAGATTCTTAATCGAGGCAGAGTATAAACAAATATGGCGCTAATGTATCTCTTCACAAGAACTCCATCGAAGAAGTTGGTGTCTCCATCTGGTGAGCGAATCTTGACTTTCATATTTTTTTGTAAAGCATCATAATAGCAGTTACAATTAATTTAGGAAGACTATATGGAAGTAGTATTTGCTCCAGCTTTCGTCGTTTTATGGAATTAAATGCTTTGGAGAAAACTACGAACTTATTGCCCCAATATATTTTGCCCGTAATCATTCGTTGATCGGACGGATTGTCAGAATCTGAGGTTGTAGAGCAATTCTTTCAAAAATCGTTCTGATTTTTCGAAAGAATTTTCAGGTTTATGGGGCGCATACGATTTAACAGCAATAGCAGTTAGAGTTATGGCTCTGAAGGACTTTGTGATTTCGAAGTCACCTTTCTAGGGGAAGTGAAGGATACTCCCTTTCGTCCATTTCTCTGTTGAATTTTGTTTATAGACTGCGTTGCATAATCAAAGAAATATGTCATCAAATTTTCTCGTCTTCCCTACTTCAGTGTGTATTTTCTCAAGGCCGGCAGATTTTTGTTCTGAATTTTTTTCAATAATGCGTCAAATTATTCCTCTGTAAATTCTCCTAGTTTGGTGTTTAGTCGGCCATAAATATTATTTCATCAGTCACTTCAGAAGGGTTTCTGAGCCGTTTTTTGGAATGTTCTTTCCACTTGTGAAGTCTTTTTTCTTGGTTGGTAGCTTTTAGCTTTGTTTTGAGGGGCTTTTCCTTCAACTTACTTCATTTACAGTCATTCGTAATTGCTTATGTTCAACTGAAATTCTTATTTTATCGATATGGACTTGAATGTATTCTAATTACTCTTTTTGGTGTGTGTTGTTTAGTTCTTCCTGGGTTTTCTTAAGTTTCTTTTCTTTGGTATTTGCTTGCTCCTTTTTCTTTTTTTTGAGTTAGGATGCTTTTTTAATTTGCTTTTTTTTGTTTTCATATTCTTCATTTGGATTGTGTTTCAGTTGTCTCCTGAAGAGTATCAAATTTATTTCTTATAGATTACCGTATGTTTATTTGTTATATTTCTGTTGGTAAGTGAGGACCAGTCATAACGTGTAGTTTTCACTGCTTGTTTCTTATTTCTGCATAATCATCATCATCATGTCATGCCACAGGCACGGATATCCCTGACCCTCTCTCGCCACTTCTCCCTATCGTTCATCACCTCTGGCAAGTCTTCAGGGCTACATCCCGTTTCCTCACATAGCTGCTGTATGTATGTTCGAGCTGGTCGTCCTGCTTTTGCCCGGCCATATGTGGGGGTCCATAGGAGTACATCACTTATGAGCTCGCCCCTGCTTCTCCAGCAGTGTCCTGCATGTCTGGTTCGTCTAACTTGGATAGTTTTCGTGATGGGAGGCAGGTGGCCGTATAGTTGGTGCCTCGTAGGGTGTTGCCGCCAGGACTTGTTCAATATTGCTCGCAACATTCTTGTGTAATTGCCGTCAAACTTCTTTAGTTTAGTTAGCGTTCAAGTAGTGCATCCATACAGCAGAATCGATACGACCGCTGCCTGGAAGAAACTGCGTTTCATTTTATCGGTCATGTTTGATTTCCATATGATCAATAGCCTATCGATAGCTGTCCATGCCTTCGTTAGTCGAGTGTCAATGTCTTTTTCGGTTGATGAGACACTGCTTCCTAGGTACGTGAATTTGTCAACAAGTTTCAGAGAGGTTCCGTCTAGTGTGGAGATGTCGCCTGTTTGATTATAGCACATATATCCGTTTTGTGTGCGTCGACATGGAGGCCAATGCCTGTGGCGGCTCGTTCCAAACTATGCAGTAGTGTTTCGGCTTGGTTGGGTGTATTTCCTCTTATCGCTATGTCATCGGCGTAGTCGGTGTCAGTAATTGTTTTTGCGGGGTACCTTCTGCTTCTTTTTTTTTTGTCAGCTCGAAGCCGTTCTCTCTGATTTTATCAATCGATGGCACGTAGTCTAGACAGATGATAAAGAGGTATGGAGCTAGCGTGTCCCCTTGTAGTAATCCTGCTATAATGTCGAAGTATTGTGTCTCCAGCCGGGGAACGTACTTTCGCTTTGGTGTTTCTATAGAGAATCGTTATTGCTGCCACGGTTTCTTTTGGTAGGCCGTATGCTAGTAGGATTTGTTCTTTAGTTAATGGGGGCTTCACATTTACCTCGTTATTTAATTGCTATCGTACATTTTCAATTGGATTTATATAGAGAGGTAGTATCAACAAATACCGCTGGTAAAATTTTAAAGGCTGCAAATTAAGCAATATATAGAAAAATGGCATAGGATGTAATTTTTGAAAATTAAAAGAGAGTCTCTCTCTATCTGCGATTCATATCTTAATCTTTTACCCGACATAAACGGGTATTTCAACTTGTAAGTAAAATATAAGGATAATCGTATGTCATATTAAAATTGGGTGCCGTTTATAGTTAAATGATACTTAACTATACCTCTATAGTTTGTCCCTGTTTAATATTATAAGTGAGTCATAGTTCTTTTTTTTTTTTTGTATACAAAGAAAGAACCAAGCTGTAACGACTGCGCTATGACTGTAGATATTCATGCATCAGTTTACATATGGAAAATAAAAACACCTGGCCGATCATCTACGATCTTGTGTTTTGGAAGTTGCGTACGGCAAAGTAACCGCTTGTCTCCAGAATTGTCGGCTGTCTGGTATTAAAAGAAATTGGGCACATTTTCGTCGAATGTATTGAAATGAGAGAGAGAGAGAGAGAGAGAGAGAGAGAGAGAGAGAGAGAGAGAGAGAGAGAGAATAAAACATGAAAAAAAGCTATGAAAAAAAAGTAAGTCTAAGAAAGCAGAAAATAAGGTTAGTAGAAATAGATCGATCGGAAGGAACAGGCTGAAGTTGATTGATATCAGAAGAAGGAGTTTAATATACAGAACGATATATATATATATATATATATATATATATATATATATATATAGAGAGAGAGAGAGAGAGATTATGGGTATGAGATAGAGAGAAAAAGAGTGTGCATGAGATAGACAGAGAAAGGGGGAGAGGGAGATAGTAACCAAGAAAAAGAAATAAAAATTAACAATAAAAGATACTGAGTGTATACGAGAAAAAACAAATATATATATATATATATATATATATATATATATATATATATATAAGAGAGAGAGAGAGAGAGAGGTGAATAAATGAGGATAAGACGAAAAGAAAGAAAAATAAACATGAAAAACTTTATGTTCATCTTATTCGTTGCTTTTAGTTAAGAAAGCAATGTCTTTTTTTTACTTTGCTGAATTCCGTCGACAACCCCCTTCCCCCCAAACATATGTGAATGTTCAGAGCAAACGACAAGGAAAAAGTCTCCTACATTAAAACGTCACTTCACATATGGTTTTTAAGGTGTCGGTCTCCGATCTGTCGGCATTAAAATGCCTATCCATTACTCAGAGTTGACAATCGAAAATTGTTGCAATTTGTTTGATGGTTTAAACCCCACCCTGTAAAAATCTGCCATTTTACATTATATTATCCTCATAGTTACTTTTTTTGTTTTTTTAAACTAGTGTGTCTTGTTGTTATCACTGTATTCAAAAAGATTGTCCCGACTAACATCTCTATCTTTGTTGTTTTCTTTTATCACAGTCTTTTAAGACAGTTATTATTTACAATGTACACACGCTCGTGTGGGCACTTGACTTCATGAACGCACATATAAATTCACCCACACACTTATATTTTCTTTTCTGGCATAAATTTCTTTAGCTTCAAACTTTTTCGCTCTTTAAAAACACACAAAAACAAAACAACTTATGTCAGAAAGAATGACACCTGCTATAACTCCAAGCAAAATTATGGAATCATCCCATTTAGGTGATGTTCATTCATAGATTTTTAAACTTACATAGCTAAAAAGAAAAAAAAAATCACAGATGTGATACAGAACAATTTTTTTTGCTTCACATCTGCACATTCTGGCGACGTGAAATACACATCAAACAAATTAAATGTAATTAGTGTTCTTCTGAAAGACTTTCATAGAAATCGTGCTTGCGTAGTCATATCTTCATTGCAATTATTTTCATATCCACCCTAATCTGGAGTGGTAATCCCATCAATTGTTTAAAGAGATCTATTAGAAAGTTTTTTGGATTATCAATTGAGTGTTATTTGGACTTCTGTGATACTATCTATGTTCTCGTAGCTGGGCTGTTTAAGCAGCTGATAAGTAGAAGCAAGTCTTTTGACATGACAGAAAATTAAACCTGATGGTGAGGCTCCAGTTCTGGAGTTCTTGGGAGTGTACAGTATCACTTCATTGCCATTACTCCCAGCTCTAACTTGATCGGGTGTGGTAATACCTGTTAGGGTGCATGATTGGGTTAAATAAATCCGTTTAAAAATATTGATATTCAATAGGAATATGGGAAACAATATAACTGTGAGCTAAGAAATTATTATTATTCATAATAGAATTATTCACGTTAAACATGAACACTTGAAGCCATTTAACTGCATGTTATTTCATAAACAATAGTTATTTGAAACTACAATTGTTTTCAAAAGATTATAATTACTTATTTTAAATAATGGAATAAATTATTAGTCACCCTGTCGACGGGGATAAGAATACGCTGACTTCATCTTCTGGAGAAGATATCCCCTAGGAATGACACTAAACTGCATCTGTTGGTGAGGCTTAAGTTCTGGAGCCCTGGGAACTACAGTCACCCCATAGTTACCATTGCTCTCAGGTTCACACTGACCTGGAGTGATAGTACCTGTTAGAGCCCAATCTATGTGTCAAATAGGTATATTTGAAAATTATTCGTATAAGAGAGGAATAATTGACATAATAAAACAGCGTAAAAATCATTTTAGACAAATTAAGTTGAGTAATTGAAAAATACAATGGAACATTGAAAACAGTTTCGATTATAGTGAAAGTTCATCGAATTTCTGCATTAAATAAACAATAAGTCATTATGCTGTTAAACAAGTAAACAAATAAATCAAATATAAAACGTGGCAGCATGAGACATGAGTTCGAGTCCCACCGGGATTTTATGATTTATTCTTGATTCTGATACACACTGTTCGGCACTGTCATTTGCCCCGTCGGCTGGAACTGTAGAATACATCGACTGCATCTCTGTACAGGGTTAAGACCCCCTCCAACGAGTGTCCAGGATATGACTCTAAACAATCTGATGATGAGATTTCAGTAATGCTGGCGCACCCCTTCATTGCTATCGCTCTTAGGTTCACTGTAGTCTGGAAAGGTTGCCCCTGGTAGGGTCCTACCTATGGGTCAAATAGAACTAAATGGTAAGAGAGAGAGAGAGAGAGAGAGAGAGAGAGAGAGAGAGAGAGAGAGAGAGAGTGAGAGAGAATAAAACATGAAAAAAAGCTATGAAAAAAAAAAGAAATAGAACTAAATGGTAAACTGAAGTGCTTGAAGTAGAACTGTTTTAACATGTAAACTCCATATTTATCCTAAACTAAATGGCTCGAAATAGAACTGTTTTGACATTTAACTGTTTGGACAAAAATTATACTTAGACTAAACTGAATTGTTTGAAATAGAACTGTTTGACTAAACTGAATAGCTTGAGACGGAATTTTTTTTAACAATTAAACTCTGTATTCATGCTAAACTGAATTGGTTTAAATACAACTGATTATTTGTATAAAATGGATTTTGCATTAAATAACCTACAAAGGTTCATATGCCATTTAACCCAAACAACCAACCAACTTCACTGTCATAGGAGCAGTGCTTGACGATACGCGAAAGCCATACAACCTCGGGTCCTAATTTTTCAAAATATATTTACATTTTATCATTAGTTTTTATTCTTTAACAATAATTTATCAAAGTTTATATAAGTTTGGTTGAAGACGACACTTGAATTAATACGAACTTGCTGCCAATATATATATATATTATATATATATATATAAAATGAGTAACAAATAGGTAATTATATATATATATATATAATGAGTAACAAATAGGTAATTATATATATATATATATAATGAGTAACAAATAGGTAATTATATATATATATATATAATTACCTATTTGTTACTTATTATATATATATATATATATATATATATATATAATTATTTATTTGTTACTCATTTTTTAGAGAAGAGGCAACATTTTCATATAGTTTAATGCCTCAGCTGTTGAAAGCTCACCTTGCGTAGAAATGACAACCTCAGTGAGTTGTGATAAAAAGCCAAGCGAATTAGTATTATAAAGGATAAGACTAGTGAAAATTATTAATAATAAAACGAAAATCCTTCATGACGGTGTGGTGCAAGTAAACTTTACTTAATAAACTGTAATTGTTATTCAAACGACCGCACCATCACAGCTGTAATTGACTCGATGAGTCAGCAGAACCTTTTTTTTTGTTTTCTTTTCGTTTACTACGAAACCAAAGAATCGAAATTCAAATTGAAAAATATACAGACGGAGTTTTTGGGCAGCTATTCAAACTCGTTATCGAGTGTGTCGGGACTGAGATGTCACGATATTATTATTAAGTTAAAAATTGAACTGGGGGATTTTAATGGACTTTAATCTCATTATTATGTAACTTTTTTGTTGTGTTACGGTACCATATGCAAAAATGGAATCATTACAATTGTAGTCTTATGCTAGTTACGGTACTTGATCGTGGTCTTATTCTTATGACTAACACATGTGTTTCCAGCAAATTGTTTTACCAACCCCCTCAGAGTCTACGTTGTGTTTGAAAGATCCGCAGATGGGAGATGATATAATCTAATTGGAACTTCATCTGACGGTTGAGGTGGTTTGTTGGAACAAGTTGTCTGTGTGTTGGCAACTTAAAGGCAAGAAAAAGTCTACGTTAATAATTAAAAACTATCAATCGAATCACAATGGTATAATATTAATGTGTACAATAGATATTGAATAACTACGACCAGAAAATTTGGCAAACACCAGCACGCAACATACGGAATCAATAAACAGTTGTTTCGACCTCATTAGGCCTCATCAGCAGTGTATACCGTGATCTCCCCCCACCGGAGATCGAATCAGTAAGCACAGAATTCAGAGCCGAAACTCTACCACTGAGCCAAAGGGCTACATCGCACACAAGCGGCACCAAATCATCATGGCAATTACGGGGCCAATTAACCTGAAAATGTCTTGCAAGTTACATCTGTACTCTTTGTAAAGGACACGGTCACCTCCAAGATAAGGTCTTCTGCAGAGGATTGGAAATACGCACGCGCGTAATTATTATAACCTCAAGGGCAACAAAATAGATGTACATTTTCTTTTTTTTTTTTAGTAAAGGAATTATATAGAATATTGAATTATCACGACCAGAAAACTCGGATGCAAACGCGGATGCGTATTTCCAATCCCTTAGATGATCTAGCTTCGCTTGTGTACAATGTGAATCGGTGGTCAGTGGTAGAGTTTCAGCTTTGTCTTCTGTGGTCGCTAGTTCGATCTCCAGTGGGGGAGGTCACGGTATACAGTGCTAATGTGACCTAATGAGGTCAAAACAGCTGTCCAGTTGTTCTGTATGTCCCGCACAGGTGTTTCCAGGGTTATCTGGTCGTGGTAATTCAATTTATAATTTAATTCCTCTAATTTAAAAAAGAAAATATATGGAAATTGTGTCGGTTTTTGTTGTATTCGAGAGACAAACAAATGAAGTATCTGGCTGGTGCAGTCTTTGTATATTACTCAATTTTTCTGAAGGTGAGACTTTTGCTGGAGAGGCATCAGTTCTTGGAGAGGTTTCCTTTCTTCTTCGGTATGGACATCGGATATCTTCTCTCTCAAACCCCCAAAACATATATTTTTTATAAAAGACTTCCTTGGGAACAAACATACCCGATCAGCTTACCAATCAAAAATCATTTTGTATTCATCTACTTCTAGTCCGTCAATCAAATACGCTGATCTACGTCTGTGGGAAATCAGTAAAGGTTTGGTCTCTTTGTTTAATGGCATATCAACTTTTGTTGGTTATTTAATTAGTGGTACTATTTAACCCATAGCTGGGAGGATAAGGGGGTTCATACCTTTCCCAAGGGTATTTGCCCGAAAGTGAACGTAATAGTGCGACTGGAGTACGAACTCGCTCACTACGATTCCGCAGTCCATCGCTTTAACCATTACACCCTCTGAAATCAGTAAAATAAAATTGAACCATTGTAATAAAACTGATGAACCACTAAACACCTGTCAAGTCAATATTATTAATGCAGTTTTCTATATCTATTTTTCTTTTCTGTTGTCTTTAATTGCAGATACATAGTTATTCTTTTCAAGGAATATGCTCGCATGTCTACACGTGTGTGTGTGTGTGTGTGTGTGATTAGATATATTTAGTTATGTTGTAAGGTTAGCATTTTAGTTGAGCACGATGCTTATCATCATCATCATGTCGCGCCGCCTGCGCGGATATCCCTGACCGTCTCTCGCCATTTCTCCCTATCATTCATCGCCTCCGGCAGGTCTTCAGGATTACAACCCGTGTCCTCACATAGCTGCTGTATGTAAGTTCGTGCTGGTCGTCCCACTCTTGCACATCCACGAGTGGGGGTCCACAGGAGTACATCGCTTATGAGCTCGTCCTTGCTTCTCCAGCAGTGTCCTGCGTGTCTGGTTCGTCGAACTTGTATAGTTTTTGTGATGGGGGGCAAGTGTCCGTATAGTTGGAGTCTCGTGGGGTGTTGTCGCCAGGACTTGTTTAATACTGCTCTCAACATTCTTGTGTAATTTCCGTCCAGCCTCCTCTCCAGCCGCTTCGTAAGCGTCCATGTGGTGCATCCATATAGCAGTATCGACACAACCGCTGCCTGGAAGAAACTGCGTTTCATTTTATCTGTTAGGTCCGACTTCCATATGATCGAGAGCCTATCGATAGCTGTCCATGCCTTCGTCAGTCGTGTGTCGATGTCCTTCTCGGTTGATGAGACGCTGCTTCCTAGGTAGGTGAATTTGTCGACTAGTTTCAGAGAGGCTCCGTCTAGTGTGGCAATGTTGCCTGTTTGGTTGTAACACATATATTCGGTTTTGTTTGCATTGACATGTAGGCCAATGCCAGCTGCAGCTCGTTCCAGACTATGTAGTAGTGTCTCTGCTTGATTAGGCGTATTCGCTAGTAACGCCAAGTCATCAGCGTAGTCGGCGTCCGTGATTGTTTTTGCGGGGTACCTTTTGCTTCTTCTCTTAGTCAGCTCAAAGCCATTTTCTCTGATTTTGTCGATCGAAGTCCTAAGCACATAGTCTAGACAGATGATAAAGAGGTACGGGGCTAGTGTGTCTCCTTGTAGTACTCCTGCAACAATGTCGAAGTATTCCGTGTCTCCATCTGGTGAACGTACTTTTACTTTGGTGTTTCTGTAGAGAATCATTATCGCTGCTACGGTTTCTTTTGGTAGGCCGTATGCTAGTAGGATTTGCTCCATCTTCCCTCTGTGTATGGAATCGAAGGCCTTGGTAAAGTCGACAAATAGTAATGTCGCCTGTAAGTTTTTTGCCTGAACGCCTTCCAGGATTCTACGGATGGTCAGTATTTGTGAGGTTGTGGATCTATTTCTCCGGAAGCCATTTTGGTTTTTCCTAAGGATGTTTTCCATTTTGGGTTCTATGCGGTTTCGTAGTAGGGCATTGTAGATTTTGGCTGCTATGGATGTAAGTGTTATCCCTCGGTAGTTCTTGGCTAGTCCGAGGTCGCCTTTTTTAGGGAATGGAAGGATGCATCCCTTCGTCCATCGTTCTATCCTATTTTGACTATAGACTGCGTTGCATTGCCGGAGCAGTATATCGTCGAATTGTCTCGTCTTCCACACTTCTGGGGGGATCTCGTCTAGCCCCGCCGCTTTCCTATTTTTAATTCTTCTGAGAACCGTGTCGAGTTCTTCTTTGGTGAAAGGACCTAGTTTTACGTCTAATTGCTTACTAATAATTCTGGTGATCGGTTCATCCGTTATTTCCGGTGGGTTTCCTAGTAGATTTTTGAAATGCTGTTCCCACAGTTTTACTCTTTCTTGTTGGCTTGCAGCTTTCAATTTTGCTTTGGCTGTGCTCTTCCTTCCACTTACTTCGTTTATTGTTTGCCAGGCTATCCTGGATTGCCTATCTTCCACCGAGTCTCTAATCTTATCTATCTGATTTTGTACGTATTCTGCCTGTTCTTTTAGGTATATTCCTGTTAATTGATGTTGCGCCTTTTCTAGTTCTCGTGCATTTGTATTTGTTGGGTTCTGTTGATAGTTTTTGGAGGCAGTCTTCACAAGTGCACGTTTTTCTCTAGCCGCTAGCGTTTCCCAAGGGACTCTATATTTAGTTCTAGGTTTTGTTGGAATACACTTTTCTGCCGCCTCCAGGTGTGCTTCTACAAAATTTTCATATTCGTCATTTGGGGTGCCTATTTCTACCTTCTCTTGTAGTGCTTCGAATCTGTTTCTTAATTCTAATGCATATTTATCTCTAATATCTCTGTTGTTGAGTAGGGCCCAGTCATAGTGCTTGGTCGTCGCTTTACGTGTGGCGTTTTTTCTTAGGCTTAGTCGTACTTTGGCCGTAACTATTCGATGATCAGAGGACACACCCTCGAAGGAGGAGTATGCCTCGCAATTCATCGCACTGTTTTTCCATTTCCTGTTTATAAGGACGTAGTCTATCTGTGCTTTACTCTTATTCGCGTATGTGTAGGTCCATAATTTCCCCTCCCTTTTTTGAAAGTTTGTATTGAGGCAGGTTAATCTATTTTCTATCATGAAATCTATTAAATGCTGTCCATTCCTGTTAGACGCGTAGTGTAGGCTGTATTTGTTGTGCCTGTTTTTCCCGATTTGTGCATTCATATCTCCGCCAATGACTAGCAGGTTGTGTTTCGGAATGCTACGTACTAGGGAGGATAGATCTTCGTAGAAGGTGGCTATTTCGTTTTCTTCGCTAACATTGGTAGGGCTGTAGCAGGAGATAATTGTTGCTTTGGGGTTGCCATTAAACGTTGCGGCCATCATCCTAGGTTGTATTCTCTCAATGCTGTTCAGTGTTTTTAACGCTCTCGGTCCTAGAAGTATTCCCACCCCTCCTACCGATGCATTGACAGAGTTTTTCCATGCCGATACAGTCACCAGCATCCATCCATTTCCAGTTTCGTGATACTTGATATCTTCGGTGTGCGTGTATCGGTGCTCTTGTATGCAAATTATATCTATCTTATGTTCTACGGCTGATGCAGTTAGCTCTGATAGTTGACCTATTCTATTTAGGGTTCTCACGTTAAATGTCGCTATCTGTATTGTTTGTTTGCATTTTAGTAGTTTTTGTTTGTGTTTGAGCTCTGTAGCTGATTTTTCGAACACCGAGGCCAGGGCTCCAACCTCAGCAGGACGCGCCCCTTTTTTACCCGCGCGAAGAGCGATGCGGTTTATGGATCTGGTTTGAGTACTAGTCATGGTTATCTTTCGATGGCTGTTTTTGTTCTCATCTATAGAAGCCACTCTTATAGATGAGCAGCAGTAGTTCCCCGATCGAACTGGCAATCTTGAGCGTTAAGCCGCAAGACTCACACGTACAGCATGCTGCTTCCCATGTGTACGCGGTAGTAATAAAAAAAAAAAAAAAAAAATTCTCTTTTTTTTATCTTAAGTTTTAACTTAGTTAAAGTCCAGGACTGCTGGATGTTAAAATTCAAAGAAATTTTGTGGTATATTTCATGGTTATCTAGTGGTGGACAGACAGAGAGAGAGAGAGAGACACAGAGAGAGAGAGAGAGAGAGAGAGAAAGAAAGAGAGAGGAGGAGTCAACTCTTTTATGGCTTTCGTCTTTAGCACGTGTTAGACTACATTTGAGGTGTTTTGGATTTTTTTTTTCCTTTCTTTTCAGGGGGGGGCAATTTTGGGGGTTTTCTTTAGCAAATTTAGAAGTTCGCCTTCCAAAAGTAAAGTTTTCCTGAAAATTAAGTCTCATAAGTCTTCATTCTTCATTTAAACAACACATAATACAGCTGAGATTTAAGACATTACTATTTTAAATAAAATGTGCATTTTTAAATGAATAGTTTAGTAGAATAAATTTACTGACCTCTGTGAAAAAACTTCTGGAAACGGAATCACTTCCAAACGTATGCATACTATTTCAACAAATGAAGGATTAAATTATTACTAGTGAGAGTAAAAAAAACAACAAACAAATATAAAGTAAGAGAAAGTGGTGTAGGAAAAAGGAGCGATATATATATACATATATATATAGTGAGAGAGAGAGAGAGAGAGAGAGAGAGAGAGAGAGAGAGAGGGGGGATACTGAATGTACTTGGGAAAATGATAGATATCGATAGAGAGAGATAGAAACAGAGAAGTACACACACAGACATATGATATGCAAATAAGAAGCAAAGACAAGAGAAAGATAATGAATGAGATAGATAGATAGATAGATAGATATCAATAGAATGGGATATATATATATATATATATATATATATATATATATATATATATAAATGCAAATAGAAAGAGAAGATACTCTCTAGAAATTGCAGAGAGAGAGAGAGAGAGAGAGAGAGAGAGAGAGAGAGAGAGATGCGAATGAACAGTGAAAGATAATTAATGTGCATAGGAAAAAGAAATAAAGAAAGTTACATGGGTAGGAAAGAACAGGTTGACGATTATAAATATCAAGAAAAAGAGAATCGAAATATTGAGCATAAAAGAGAGAGAGAGAGAGAGAGAGAGAGAGAGAGAGAGAGAGAGAGATAAAATGCCATTTATTTGTCACTGCCTCCCACCAGACACGACTTGACACAAGGTCAAAAGCCTGAAGGCCAATTAAAGTGGGGATAAAGGGGAGGGGAGGCCGGGAACGAATCGAGACTCGAACCCTGCTGGTCAATGCTACTCATCGGCTCACTTAGTGCAATGTGAGCCTGATGAGGCAAGCAGTTTCACGAACCCAAATGTGGGTCCGGGCACGTATGCCAGTTAACGGCTTAAACTAGACGCTTGGTCTAGTGCCGTACATGGGGGACAAAAGAGACAAAAATGCAGCTCGCCCACCCGAAGGTAGCCTAGTCGAAACTAGATGCCTAATTAAAGGCCCCAAGTCTGCCATTGTTCCTTTTGCAGAGCCACGCTCCGGACCGAAGTCCAGAACAGGCTCCGGGGGCCGATGAACAGCAATTATTTTGACATCTTCCGGCATCTCTGGCAAATAAGCGCATTGCTCATTATCGTTTCATGATGTAAAATATTACTTTATGCCAGTGAGAAACTTCTAGAACGTAACAAATAACATGCTCAAAGACTTTTGATATAAGCTTTTTGGCCAAGACCTACGATTTCTTTAAATTTCCAGATATGACAATTCTTAATGATAAAAAAGATAGATTGATTGATAATTAGGTTATTTCAAATGATTAGCAAACTCTTGTACGGTTTCAAGAATTCTGATTTAATACCAAAAACTTTATGGTTTCAAGTAATTCTTTCTATTTAACTATAGTCATTTGTTTGCACACAGTCATATGGTTTCAAGTAACTAATAATAATCATTTGTAAACAATTATAACATCTATTGACTCTTTTTTATACAAACAATATACTGTTATATGACAGCAAGTATTCCTACTGTATACGAATAATTTGCAAACCAATCTATGTAACCTATAGGTGTGACCCCCTAAAATACTATCACTCTAGATCAAAGTGGACCTGGGCAATGAAGGGGTATTCCACACTCACCAGATCTCCAGAACCGGAGTGTCACTATCTGATGCAGTCAAGTGTCATACCCAGAGCACACATTTTTTTATTTTTTCATGTCGAGGTCTTACTCCTCTGGATGGGACCCAATCAATACGTTTTCAAAACCCCATCGCCGAGGCAACTAAATCTGAATGAATCTTTGTCAATGTTTGATCATTAGCCTGTATTGTACAGTTTACATTTGCCTAATATACTTATGAATTGACACGTTCAAAGCCAATTTCATTCAATTTTCCTATTTTCCCATTCAGCTGGTTTCTTGCTCCCCTTCTTGAGTAATGAAATGTACATTTTGACATATATTCATCACTTCACTCCTTCTGTCGGTGTGGCTGAGAAAACGCTGATTGTATCCCCTGCAGAAGGGTAAGACCTCTGCAAAAAAAAAAGGGTGTCCTAGGTATGACACTAAACTGCATCTGATAGTCAGGTTTTGAAGATCTGATGGGTATGGAATTCTTCATTGCCATTACTATCAGATCCACTCTGACCTTGAGGAGTATTAACTGTTGGGTTCCCATCTATCGGTAAAATAGACTTGTGAGTGTGGGAGGGAGTTTTCGTGGTGTGCTGGTTAACGTGTTGAACTGCAACATTGTTGTGAGTGAGTTCAAACTCCAGTCGCGCTATTAAATTCACTTTCTGACAAGTAATTTTGGTATAAGTATAAACTTCCTTATCCCTCTCAGCAATTGGTTAAATAGCATCAATAATGTCCTTCTGTAAAAGTGGCTTTAGCATTAAATAACCCTCTTAAGTTGATATGCCATTAATCGAAGAAACTGAAAACGAATTAGATCTGATAAGAAATTATTCCAATTCAACAGGATGATCTAAAAAAAAAAAAAACAACAACACAAGTAACAACAACAGAAAAATGTAAATATGAAAGCACAATGAACACGATTTCCAAACATCTAAGTTTAAAATAACAAAAGACAGGTTGAAATGCCATTAAAATCAATCGATAAATATTTCTTCAGCCCGTTTATTTCTGCTTTGTTAAAAAAATAGATCAATGAAAAAAAAAAAAAAAACAGAATAATTATTTCTTAGTTGGTTCGAGAACATTTCAACACCCTCGTGTAGATTCAACGAATGACAGATTTTATTACGAAAAAAAAAAAGGTCCGCAAAAGTTTGCTCTTTCGTTTTGTTATCTTATTTTGTAAGTGATCTTCACTGCTGTTTTTCCCCCCTTAAAAGTTTCTCTCATTAAAATTTGACAACCACAACTTGACTCATAGATATGCTTTTTTTTCTTCTTTACTCACGAACTTTACAGAGTATTGTGATCCTTACCTTCAAACTCTTCACTTCGTTTAATCGTCGTGATTTGCTTATTTCTAATCTGTCTATCATTTTTGGCTTTCTTTACATCTTGTTATTTTTATTCCCATTTTTTTTCCCTCTTTTACACCATTTCGTTCTTTGACGATGGAACGTGAATATAAGCTGTCTGTATTTGTATATGTAATGCCGGCTTTGGAGATCGACGTTTGAGATAAAAAAAAAAAGATTGTTTTATCCCCCCCCATTTCTTAGGTGGATAAGATTTGCGATATTCATCTGAGGTTAGCCGTTAGTGAAGATGAGACAGCAGAGTCTGTGAAATCTGAAACTTGAGGACAAAGTCTTCAGGATGAGCTTTGTGGTTAAAAAAATGGACTGGAGTTTGCTGATCAATTTTCTTTTCCTAATTCTTGTCAAGAGCTGAATTTTTCAGAAGGTTTTGATAGAATTCGACAATCTCTTCGTACGCGACAAAAAAACATCTCCGATAAAATCCGTTTGCGAAAAGAATAAATGTGATTTTTATATGATATTTTTATTTCATTGTTATTTTTTTAAATAGTAGTGCATTTATTCATTGTTGGATAATGCTTTAAATCTGTTTGATTATATAACAGTTACTTGATGTGGATATTAATAACGTGGCCTCGGAAATTAAATGAACGAAAGAACTTCAACAAACGGGAAACAACAGGAACACACAAATATTGGAAACAAATAATAACTGTAAATTTTATTTTTGTTATGTCTTTCAGTGTCGGAAGTAACTTTTCAGAACTGTTTTTGGGGATAATGTTCTTGCAGATGAAGAAAAGGAAATTACTCTCTCGAATATTTTGTCTTTCTTGGTTTTTGTGGAGCTAATTTCAAATGCTTCTGAATACCTTGGGGTCTTTTAGTCGGAGAAGTTCTTTTCTTCTGACTGTGCTTTCTCTCTCTCTTTTTCTTCTGACTCTCTTCAAACTATCCATTCTTTTTATACACACCCAGAATCCTTCGTTGTTGCTGAAGTTACATTTGATTTTCTCTAATTCTGTTAGTTGATTCCTATCCCTAAGGAGTCAAATGGCGGGTCTGTAAACTGTGGAATTATTGAATGAGGGTCTGGCGTCAGGTACACTGATTTAATTTTATTCTTAGAGAGTCTAGTCGGCTGGGGCTGTAGAATATACTGACTGCATATCTGCAGAGGGGTAAGACCCTTCCCAGCGAGTGTCCTTAATATGACATTACATAATCTAATGGTGTACGACCTGCCCGGGAGCTTTAGGGAATGTGGAGTATTTTTTCATTGCCATTATTTCCAAGTCCACCCTGGCCCGGTATGGTAGCATCTTACAGGCTCAAATAGAAGTTTGACACTTAAATTTAGTGCAAACAAATGATTTACGTTAAATCGAATTGTTAAAAATGAAAAATTTGACCATTTAATTGTGTGTAAACAAATGACTGATGTTTAATGGAATTGTTAGTGATTCATGGCGATACTTTGAATCATTTAACTGTGTACTAACGAATGAGTAATGTTGAACTAGTAATGTTATTAGTGTTGATTAGGAATACTTGAAGCTAAATTGAATTGTTAGTGTTACATAGCAATGGTTGAAACCGTTTAACTATGTGCAAATAGGACTATTTAAGTTGGATGGCAATATTTGAAGTGAGTCCAAACAAATGATTAATACTGAGAAAAGCTATTCGTGTTAGAATATTTGAAACCATTTAACTGTGTGCAAACTGTAGAATTACTTGGGTGCAAACAAATTAGCTCTGATTCATGGGAAAATAAGATTACCAACAAACTAGTGACTTACACTTTTTTTTTACGACTGTTTGTTGTTTTGGTGGCATTGACCCCAATAGAATTGTACAAAAATCCAATAGCGAAATGGTTTTCCATTTAGACAGAATGAAGTCTTTAAATTCTCTCTCGTTAGATGGTATCTTTGCTTTCGAAGAAAATTAAGTCAAAAATAGTTGAGATGTATTAATTTATAGCCGATACTGCATAATTTGAATTCACAAACTCGTCTATGTATACTTAACGATGGAGCTAAGTATAAAATACTGATTATAATCCTTTACTTAATTAATAATATTATAAACTACTGTTACCACAAAATACAATGTGATTACGCAATGTCTAGTTATACAATAAAATCAAATCAAATGATTATTATTAAATAGGAATAGTAACTTTAAACCATATAACTGTGTAAAAATTAAATTGAGACATTTACTTGAAAGAGTTCAACTATGTGAACATTATTTACATTTGATAAAATACTTAATATCATATAACCGTGAGAATAAATGACTGTAGATAAATAAAAAAAAAAGAGCAATTTTAGAAAAATGCAGTGAAACTTTAAAAATAGAGTTTTGACTAGAATTAAACAATTACAAATGAATGAAATTTCGATATTAAAAAAAACTGGAGTTGATTTAACATTAAACAAATGAACTAAACCAAATTAAACTGAGCCTCCATACAATATGAAATAAATTCAAAATACTTGCAAGTTATATTTATATGAGCGATTGTATTGTGGCTAATCTTAGCATGGCACAAAAGCATTACGAGTCACTCATAAAGGAATGAACTCACTACAGCAGTAATAGTCCTAGAGATTTCTTTGCAAATCTATCTTTTGTATAGAGACCCTCAGATGAATTATTGCCTATGTATAAGTTATCTTACTAATTGAAATGTTTGGAATCAGAATAACTATTTGTTAAACAGGGTCATCTTAAAATAAACCAGAATATTTACAGTAATCTGTAAGAATCGATTCCTGATATTGATACATGATTATAACAACTTACACTAGAATCTTTTATTAAACAGTATCCACAATCTACCAAAAACCAAAAAGGAAATTTACCCAGAGGGAAAATAGCAATAGAATATTTCCTATCAACAGTGTAGGAAGAGCATTTTCGTTTTAAAGATCTTTACTGCAAAGCTTATTTCAAGTACAAATCAAAGCACTATGGACACACACACACACACACACACACACACACACACACACACACACACACTTATATATATATATATATATATATATATATATATATATATATATATATGTTGTGTTTGATTGTTTTTCTGGTTGTAGTTCTGCATAAAATTGTTAAGCTAAAAAGAAATGCTTCTCGCTTGAAACAAGCTGGTTAGTTGCCTGCAATATAATTATTTACCAAACTTAGATGAGACAAAAGTACAAAAATATGTGTCCGTCAGTGACAATAAGTCGCTGACAATGGTGTGCTAATCTAGTTTGCTAACCTTTACACCTCGCTCTACTTACCCGCGATATTACTCGACATGTTAGCGATTTCTTCTTAACAAAGCTTGATAATTTGCACATTTTGCTTTATAAGTCGTACAGTAAAAAACAGCAAATAAATAAATAAATCAAATAAAATGCTATAAGAAAAAATAACATTGAAAATGAATACCTATATTTTATTGTTTACTTTGAATCTTTTTTTTCAATAATACTTTCCGTCTTAATGTTTTATTTGTAAATAAGCGATTAGTTTATTGATTTCGCTTATAATAATTCTTGGTTAAAATAGTGTTGTTATCTACTTTAGAATTTTCACGAACCCGCAAGGTAAAAAAAAAAAAAGAAGAAAAAAAGAGAATTTTGATAAGATAAATACATTTGCCAAAAAATGTGGGTAACTTACTTAAAAAAACAGAATCTTCAATTTTTGCATTCAACTCTCTTTGCTTGTCATCGTAAAGTTATTTTTCATATAATTTTGAGATCTATATTTGTTGTTAATAATTAACCAAAGTTTGAAATAGTTATATTAATTCTGGTATCGAAACCGAGTTTCAGGTCCTGAGTATAACACTAAACTGTATCTAGCTTTAGTTTTGGAGCTCGAGGGAACGTGGAATACCTACTCATTGCCATTTCTCCCAGGTCCTCTCAGATCCGGAGTGGTAGTAACTATCAGAGTCAAATAGATCTGTTTGAAAATTATATGTATTGAAGAGGAATACGTAAAACTATTTTGATATGAAAACAAATTATTATTAATAAATAGACATGGAATATCCCTGCAGTTGTTTTTCTTAGCATTTCTGTGGCCAAGGTTTTTGTTGTTCTGTTTGTTCTTATGTTGTCACTGCTGTTACTGATCGTTCTAATTAGTCTTTCTTTGCTCTTTTTCACGAAGTCCTCGAGTCCTCCACGCAATTGTTGATGCAAGCGATTCTTCTTCCTCTTTCTTTTCTGGACTCATACATTATGTTTATATCATCTCTCGTGTGTAAGGCCTTGTTTATCATCCTCAACTTGCTTGTCAGCTGGTCCATTTGTTTGAGTTCCACCCTTGTCCATTTTAAGAATGGTCCCGAGTGTAGATGACTGCCCAGGTGTTTATTTCTTTAATGAGCAAAACTTCGTTTCGAGCTTTCCCGTTGGTCTGAGGTATTATTTTCTTATTTTTTCTTTCATCTCTGCTTATTTGATGGTGTCCGCTTTCAATATTTTCAACTATATGTAATTTTCCTATTCTCCAAGCATTCTGATTCTTTCCTAGTTTGACACTTCTGTTCCTTCCATTACTTTTCTTTTTCTATTTTTTATAATCAGAATGACACATTTTTCAATACCAAATTCCATTCTTATATCTTGGTGTATATTCTTATTGTTTCTATCGGAAACTCCAATTCTTTTTCATTTTTAATGAACAGCTTGATGTCGTCCATGTACATAAAGTAATTTATCTTTTCTTGTGAATTTGTTACTTTGTCACTCTCAGTGCATTTCGTAGTATGCAATTGAGTGGTATTATTGCTAGTACTAATAATTATGGCAAAAGCTCATCTTCCTGAAAGACACCTCTCTGGATTTTCAGCTCTGCTAAAGTTTTTCCTCTTGCTGAAATTCTACTTTCCGGTTTTTCATTGCTTCCGAAATGAATGTTATGTCTTTGTCGGATATCTTGAACATTTTCAATCAATCTGTAATCTAAATTCGCGGGACCATATCATAGGCCTTTGTAGCGTAAGTCACGTGTTCCTCTTGTTATCCTATGGCATCCTTTCTATTCTTCCGGAAACAATCCGCAACATAAAATTGAGAAATAGTTCTCTTCTCTAATCTGTGTTGTAGTGATTTTCTCCGTCATATGTTGACACGTTATCGGTCTATAGTTGCTTGGTAGGGATTCTTTTTTATAAGTCTTTCTGAGTTTGGGTGGTTTTCTCCCCTTAGTCATCCATTTGGGTATTCTTGCTTCTTCTAGGCATCTACTCAGTCTGTTCTGGATAGACGTGTATTTTTTAAAACAAGAATCCATATATGCCATCATTGCCAGGTGTTTGTAGAGTGTTTCTCTGTGTTATTCTACATATACGTCCGATATAGGGTCTTCTTAGTGTCCCTGTAATTCTTTTTTTATTTTATTCATCCAGTCAGCCGTTCTTTTATGTTCTTTTGGTTCCCATAATTTACTCCAGTCACGTGACTCGAGGAAGGGAAACGGAAAATGCTACGAATGAAATCTCTTGGCTATTCATTTTATGTTCTTTTACTACGTATCAAATTTTCCTGTTTTTTCACTCACACACACACACACACACACACACACACACACACACACACACACACACACACACACACACACACACACATATATATATATATATATATATATATAAAGAAAAACACTAAATTTTATTTTGATTAAATATTTATAAACAAGGAAAAATTTCAGCATAACATCTAAGATACCAAAATTTGAAAAGTAGTGGTGTTTGCTCACCTTAATATTCCCTTTTTTTAAATTTTGAGGTTCGGCCACCATTCCAAACTACTTTGATTATTCTTATCGCTCACAATTCGCTTTACAACGTTTTGTCAAAAAGTTCCAGTCAATTGACTTTCGCGGGTGAAAAGGAAATTTCTATTTTCAATAATATTTAGACATACCTTTTGTTTCAGATGTTATAATGGCAAATACAAGAGACGGTACTGACAATTTTGTGGAACTTTTAAAACTGGGTCACAAAAAATAAAAAAAAATTGCCCACAGATTTCAAGAAGTGAAAGGAAATGAAACAATATCTGACCGTACTACTTTAAACTGTTTTAAATATTTTAAGAGTAATAAAAAGTGTTTTAAAATAAAGTCATCTGCTGATAATGATAATGTTCAAAATACAAAGAGAGGAGGAGAAGATGGTTTTAGGTGTGTTAGGATATTGACAAGATCGTCCATGAAGAGCAGCTTCAAACTACAACATACAGTTAATTTAAGAATTTGATAAATCAAATTCTAATTTCTTTCTGAAAAAGAATTGCTACATCAAAAAGCTTTACTGATTAAAGACGTTTCTCGTTTCTTGAAATTTCTATTTAAAAAAATTAAAAAAAACAAACCCTAACCCCTCTTTTCAAAAGTGCGTACACTTGGGTTTATCTAACGGCATATCAATTCCAAATGGGTTATTCAATGCTGAAATTTCATTCATAAATAATTGTTTTACTTGGTTTATATAACGGCATGTCAACTCCATATGGGTTATTTAATGGTGAAAAATTAATTAATTTATATAGGTTTTGTATGTTTTTAACGGCATATTAACTTTATTTGGTTATTTAATGCCAAATTTTGATTTATTTGTAAATATGTGGTTGAGAGTTAAATTAGAATTATTGAATATAAAACAAAATGAACAATGAAATAATAACAAACATAGATTGTGCATTGTAAAAAAAGGTAAAAGTTAATATGAAAGAAAGGTTTAGTATAAAATTACGATAAAAAATTATATATATATATATATATATATATATATATATATATATATATATATATATATATATATATATATATAAGCCAACAGACATTTAGGAAAAATAATAATTAGTAGGAAGATAAAAGAAGTGCGATAAAAAATTTATTGTTTGAACCTCAGAAGCAAACACATCTGGAAAAAAATGAAAGGAAAACGACTTATAAATGATGCAAGTTTAAAGAAGACAATCTAAAAAGTTTTTGACTGAAGAAATGTAGAAGAAACAAATAAATGACCGTCCAATTTCGGTCACCGGAAGCTGCTTATCACTTCGCCTTTAGGAAAAACTATCGCTGAAAAATGATTATGGATGGATGGAAAGTCTAAATTCTAGAAAAATTCAAACAACTGGTTCAAGTATTCCTATCTAATGATAGAAATACTCGATATCATGTAACTGTGTGAACAAATTTTATTGACAAACAAAAATAATGCACTGCAACATTAGAAATAAAGTTATGATTACAAGTATCTAGAAATGAAACAAATGCCGGCATCCTATAACCCAGTAAGATTTGATATGCCATTAAACTTATAAACCAAAGCAAACCTAAGTTAGCACGCTGAATAATATTCGGAACACGTATTGAAAGAGTTTATTTTTCGTTGACTTTTATGAATCTGATATTATCAATGATAATGACGAAAACCATCAGTGAACGCAGCAATGAAAAACTCTCAAAAGAGTAAAATGATAAAATGATGAAATTTAGACAAGTCAATGACAAATATCAATACTTTTTGAGCAGCAATCTTTGGCAAAATATAGAATTGTGCAAATGCAGCATTTTCTATATTCACTAGGTATAGAGATTCAGGGAATATTGATGGAATCTAAAGACAATAATAATGAAAACTTTAACTACGTATACTGGGTTCACATGCAATCGACTTTTAAATATTTCTACTTTTCAAAATATTATAATGAAAACTTTGAAAAGAATATTAATCGATTTTGACCCTCTTATGCTGATGGGAACTTTCAACTAATACAATGTCCTGAGTACGATACTTAATTGCAACAAATGATGAGGCTTCACAACTGAAACTCAGGAAAGTGTGAAGTACTTCTTCTTCCCATTACTCCCAGGGCCACTTGGAGCTGAGTGGTAGTACCTATTAGGGCCCCTTTGTGGGTCAACTAGAATTTTTTGAAAAAATTATAAGTATTGGATATATACATATCCAATATGTCATAACTGTGAGCAAACAAATGATTATTATCAAATAAAGATTGTTGTGTTAGATAGGAACACTCGAAACCAGGTAACTGAATGTAAATTATTCATAATAAAAATACTTTCTTGTCGAATCAACCGAAAAGGACACCGAAACGAGGTTAACGAAAGCATGGACAGCTATCAATAGGCTATCGACTATATGGAAATCAGATCTAACCGATAAAATGAAACGCAGTTTCTTCCAGGCAGCGGTCACATCGATACTGCTATATGGATGCACTACATGGACGCTAACAAAACGGCTGGAGAAGAAACTAGATGGCAATTACACAAGAATGCTGCGTGCAATCCTGAACAAGTCCTGGCAGCAACACCCCACAAGACACCAACTGTACGGCCACCTGCCCCCTATCACGAAAACTATTCAAGTTAGGCGAACCAGACATGCAGGACATTGCTGGAGAAGCAGAGATGAACTCATAAGAGATGTACTCTTATGGATCCCCACACACGGCCGCGCAAAAGCAGGACGACCAGCACGAACGTACATTCAGCAGCTATGTGAGGATACAGGTTGTTGTCCTGAAGACCTACCTAGGGCGATGAACGATAGGGAGGAGTGGCGAGAGAGGGTCAGGGATATCCGTGCTGCCAGCACGATATGATGATGATGATGATTATGAGGTTTGTTTTGGTTGAGTTTTACGACTTATCAACCATTGTAGGTTATTTAATGTCAGATTCTCTCTCTCGCTCTCTCTCTCTCTCTATATATATATATATATATATATCAAATATGTATGATTTGGTTTGGTTTGGTTTTACGGCTTATCAACCATTGTAGGTTATTTAATGCCAAACCCTATTTATACATATGCATTAAATATTTATGTTTTCTAAACACAGTTTATCGATAACATTCTTCAACAAGCCTAGTCTTTTTGCACACATTTGAATGGTTTCATGTATTGCGATATAACAGTCACAATTTAACATCAATCATTTGTTTGTACAGAGTTTGTTCTATTTGACCCATAGATAAGACCCTATCAGGTACTACCACTCTGGGTCAGAATCGACCTGGGAGTAATGGTAATGAAGGGATACTCAGCATTCCCCAAAGCTCCAGCATTACTGGAGTCTCATCATCAGATTGCTTATTATCATATCCAGAACACTCTTTGCAGTGGGGTCTTACCCCTCTGCAGAGATGCAATCGGTGTAATTCTACAACCCCAGCCAACTAGGTTATATTTTATTAGTTACGTGAAATCATATAAGTGTGGAAACAAATGATTGTTATCTAATAGAAATATTTACTTGAAAACATTTAATTGTATATAATTTATTATATATAATTTGAAAGAAATATTTGCATCATAAAAATGTGTACAAACAAATGATCACAGGCAAATAAAAGTGTAATTTTAAAAATGCAATGAAACCATGAAAATATAATCTTATTTGTATGTAACATTTAGAAATGAATCAAATTTCGGCATTGAATAACTGCAAAAGAGTTGATATTCCTTTAAAATAATAAATCAACCAGCCAACCATGACCATGACTAATTGCTATAAATATTGTCATTATGAAGCTGAGAGTATAATTACATATTTAAATGTATTCCTTTCTATCAAAACTAATGGTTTTCGTCAAGTGGAAACTAGAATTATCCGAGCTGACTTTTACAATCATTTGTTTTTCACAAATGTTTGCTTAAAATTCAATTTACTGTCGCTTTCTTTATCTTATTTTGATTTTATAATAATATAGTTAGGTCCCGTTACCGGTACTAAACAATATGTTTAATATGTTTGCACGGCACCAAATGTCGTACCATCGCTTGCCTTGGGTTTTCAGGTTCGAATCCTATTTATGGCTGTGCCGTGGGTTTTTAGGGTCAAATCCTGCGTCTGGCTGTGCCGTGGATTTTCAAATGTAATACTATGGTTTACACCGTCTGGGCACTTACTTTGGGTACGGTACCAAATGTAGTACTATAGTTGGGCCGGCACCAATTATAATACTATCGCCTGATACTATGTTCTGGGGTTGGTTACAATTTGTAACACTATCGTTTTCGTACGGTACCAAATGTAACAATATCTTGGCACAGCACCACTGTAACAATACCGTGGTCTCCGATACCCCAACGTTGATACCAGCGCCTAAGCATATACCGTTGTGCGCGACAACATTTGCGTAACCAAATATAATAATAATAATGATTGGTATTATCCTGGTAACGGTACCAAATGCAGTACTATTGTTGTCACGGTACTTTTACATTGGTCTTATGCGGGTAACAGCGCCAAATGCAGATAGACAGTTTACCAATCCTGTCGGTGCCTACGCAGCGTTTGAAAGATCCACAGACAGGGAATGATACGATTCATCCGTTTTGGGTGATTCGTTGGAACAAAGATGCCAGGGTGTTAGCGACTCAAAAACAAGAACTCTTCGTCAACAATTAACAATTATTTATTGTTCGATGTTCAGACTGCATTAACGGTAATGTCCTTGGGAAAGGCATGGAACCATCTTTTCATTCTTTAGCTATAAGAAAATAGTAGGGTATGGAACCATCTTTTCACTCTTTAGCAATAAGAAAATAGTAGGGCATACTGGTATATTTTTAATAACCAATGTTCAAACTCTACCCAGAAACAAAAGTAAAATTTACTTGGAGGGAAAATAGCAAAGAAAATTTACGATTAAACAGGTCGTAAAAGTATTTTCGTTTTGTTCTTTTTAAAGAGTTTTATTCCAAAGCTTAATCCTAAAACACTAGCTGCGAAGACACGGACACGGACACAGATAGATATTCTTATATATCCGCTAGGAGGCGCACAGGGTAACAGGTATCATCGTAGGAAAGAGAACAGGCGAATCGAGTCCAAGTTCTAGATAAGGGCATTTGCATTTCCCTCCAAGGGAAAGACATGAATCCATCCTTTTGCCCTTCAGCTATGGGTGAACAGTTGGCAGACTATATTCTTTTGCCCGGTCACGCAATCAGTCAAAGAGAAGGAAAACTTTAGATTCAAACCATTTTTACTCTGCTAAGAATTGACCTTGAGTCGCATCCTGCTGGTAATGAAGTGGTTTGGTTAGTACATAGATATTTTATTGAAAACCTCGAAAAGATTCATTGAAGATATTCATCGATCTATGTATATGAGGATTAATCATAATAACTTTTTGTCTTTGCCTTAAAAAATAAATAAAATGAAATTATTGAATTTTCATTTTTTTATGCTTATTTTCTCTTTAACATCCTGTTAAGGTCATTTTCTTTTCTCTGATTATTTTTTCAAGTGGTTGCTTTTTCTGTGGAGCCGAGAAGGAGCCGACTGCATCTCCTAAAAAATTTAAGTGCATCTAATGGTGATGCTCCATTTCTGAAGCTTTTGGCAGTGTCGAGTCACCTCTTCGTTGACATTACTCCCAGGTCAACTCTGTTACAGAGTTAGGGTCCATTATATGGATCATATACAAGGCTCATTAAATAAGTTTCCAGACTTTTTTCGTATGGCACTTTTATTGATGGTACACACATGAAACTCTAGTCCCTTTCGAAAGTAATCTACTCAAGCTGCAATGCACTTGTTGTACCGTTCCAACAACTTCTGGAAGGCCCTATGGAAGTCTTCTTGTGTGAGCGTGTCAATGACCTTCGTCACAGCCTCTTTCATCTCAATTGTCTCATAACGACAGCCTCTGAACTTAGGGAATAAGCAAAAGTCACAGGGAGCAAGGTCTCGACTATAGGGAGGCTGAGGAACTGTGTTGATACCCATCTTGGTCAAATAGTCTGTGACAAGGATGGAGTTGTGGACTGGTGCATTGTCCTGGTGGAAATGCCACTAACCCAATTTGAAGTGTGCTGGTCTCTTCCGATGGAATCTCTTACTGAGCTCCCTTAAAACCTCAACATAGTAACCCTAACCCTAACCCTTTGGCCAATCAACTCTGGTGTATTGATTTCCTTACTCATCGCAAACCTCTCATCATACTTCACAGACTCCTTGCCTTCCTTGAATCTCTTATGCCACTCAAAAACTGATGTTCGATTCATGCAAGATGCTCCAAAAGCAGTCTAAAGCATTCCATACGTTTCTGTGCCTTTTTTTTCCAAGTTTAAAACAGAATTTTATTGCATATCATTCTTCTAAATTGTCCTCACGTCCAGATTGCATTTTTGAAATTCACCAGCTGTGACAATCAGGCTTTAGTAGGGTGTATTCCAATTGCTGCCGTAGCTGTTCATTTGAACCTTAAATCATAAAAATTGACCAGTTATCTCATAAGATGTATAGCAATAACATACTGAATTTTCAATTGTCTACGACAATTTTAAATGCCTGGACAAAAAAAGTCCGGAAACTTATTGAATGCCCCATTGGAGAACGTTGTTTATGAGTTCATCTTTACTTCCTCAGCAGTTTCCAGCATATCTTGCTTATCTTTCATGGTTTGTATTATACGGCGTAAGTGACCGTACAACTGCTGTTTTGTTGGGGGCTGCTTTCAGGATGCGCTCAAAACAGCTCCCAGCATTCTTGTGTAGTTTCCATCAAGCTTTTTCTCCAGACGTTTTGTTGAAGTCGAAGTGGTCCAATTCATACTCCAGTTCTGTTACGCCTTGAAAGTTTTCTCGTTCTATTTTCTTAGAGAGATAACATTTCTATGTGCTCATTAAAACGTCAAATAACAGTTCATGCTTTTCATATGCGTATGATATCACTTTCAGTAGATGAGATATTTCTGCTGAGGTATATGAACTGGTCTACTTATTTTAAAAGCTTGCCATTTAACGAGGACAAGGCACCATCTTGATAAGTGTTGACCCATTTAAAATGATTGCGAAGATTCATTTTTGTCCTGCAAATAATTGAAGAACATAATTGTTAAACTGAATTCGATATAAAGTAAATCCAGCAAAGATTAGCATTCTCTAAAACCAACTGATCTAAAAAGTTACTAATTTCGAAGGAATTCACTAAATCAGATGCTCAACTACACAAAGACTAGATCTGTTGCTGTAGATGCATTAGTAGCGGTTGAAATAAACAGAAATTAGCGGACCATAAACAAGAAAGAAAATTAGAGTAGGAAGAAAAATACTAAAGAAATTAAAAGGAAAAAAGGAAAATAATTTTCATTGACGGTGACCATTTTTAAAAGGAGTTTTTTTTTTTTTGAGGGGTAACAGAGATGAAAGGAATGATGTAAAAGAAATACAAGAGAAGGAATTTCAGTTGTATATAGTAAGAAATTAAAAGTCTAAGAAAATAAATAAATAAGGAAAGATCAGAGGAAATAAAGGGAAAGACATTCAAATAGCTTTCTCTTCCTTTTTCCGCTTCCTTTCCTTTTTATATGCACCGAGACACTCCGCGTTTCGTCTCTGACTGGTGCGTCTTTCCCTTTTTAAAAAGAGAAGTCGCCACTTGTCCAAGACTTGCGATTCGAGGAGGGAGTTTTCTCCATGCTTGGTTTGCACCCGAGTGTTTATGTCAATTAAAATGTATATTTTTATTTTATTGTGACAGATGCCAGCTCGAGTTGGTGTTATTTATTCTCGTCTCGCTGAGATAACGTGTTGAAGTGGGTGGGCAACCACATTCAAGGTCTTATTCCGCAAAAAGTAACTAAATTAAATCACTCTCTCTCTCTCTTTCTTTCCCCCCGTCTCTCTCTCTCTCTCTCTCTCTCTCTCTCTCTCTCTCTCTCACTTCAGTTTCTGTTCATTATCCAGCGTCAGTTTTCTTTCACACTATCTAATCCTTACTGATAAATAAACGAATTCGATGCCATATATATTAAAAATACAGGGATTATGCCCTTAGAGAAGATGGTTTCTTTAAGAGCCCTGACTTTCGAAAATGAAAAATAAACTTATAAAACTAATCCTCAACTAATTTTGTACAAAGAAAAAAATTAACCAGAAAATCCCACCATTCTATCACTTAGTCTCTCTCACTCTTTATCTCTCTCTCTCTCTGTCTGTCTCAAAAACACAATATATATATATATATATATATATATATATATATATATATATATAATTTTATCCCTAAACAAATTTTTTCTAATAAGAATTATATATATATATATATATATATATATATATATATATATATATATATATATATATATATATATATATATAATTCTTATTAGAAAAGATTGTTGATATATATATATATATATATATATATATATATATATATATATATATATAATTCTTATTAGAAAAGATTTTATATATATATATATATATATATATATATATATATATATATATATATATATAAATATTAAAGAGTTTGGATTATAAATACAACAGTTTATAAAGATAAAAAGAATATTCATATGATGTATTTTATATATACTTCGTTTCAGTCAATCCGATCATCATCTGGAAAGTACTTTATCGTTTACTATTTCATCAAAATTAAAAAAAAGAGAAGAAAAAGAAACAAAAACAAAAAGACATTGCGCTCTTCAGCGTTATTGTATTTTATTTTGATCTCAGTTGACGTCTCATTTTCGGTTCGAAAACTTGAAAAAATACCGTGTTTACTTACAGATGATTCTATAGGATTCAAAAAATATTCATTTTTCATTTTTATTTCCATTCAAAAAAATCTTGTGTTCCTACAATATATATATATATATATATATATATATATATATATATATATATA
>OY757911.1:128741913-128759413 GCA_963585895.1 Sepioteuthis lessoniana
AAATTCTGGTCCACACTAAAAAACTACTACCTCATTATTATCACCATATTTTGTCTTCCAAAAATGTACAAAAGCATCATTCCTCTACATCCAATAATTTCTATTGCAAAATCCATAGCCAAAATATTAACCCTTCTCCTAGCAACCTTCTCAAAAAATAGAAAATATAAAGATGGAAAGTAAATACATAGCTAGCCTTACATTCAATCTCTCTACGCAAATATTCCAGTAGAAAATTGCATCGAAGATTAAAAGACTACTTTAAAAAAATCAAAACTTCTTCCCCCTTATTTGTTAGCAAAATAATCAAAACAATTGAAGTATGTACCACTCACAGTTTTTTTTGTTTTTTTTAATATAACAATCATTTTTACCATAAAAAATTTGGCCTTCCAATGGGATCACAACTAAGCGATGTTTTAGCTTGCTTTTTCCAAGAATTTTTAGAATCCAAATGTTTCAAATATATTTTACCCAATGATATCCATTTCTTCTGTAGAAGTATGTGTCGATATCGATTCGCGTAGTTTGAACCTGGATCTCCAGCCAACAAACATATCTGTTGAAATGGACTGTGCTACTTGGATCACGTGACTAGAAGTGGCGGATATATAAGTCAGTCAGACAAGAGGTCTGACGAAAAGTCTACGATTAGAGGCTAAGTTTACTCCAGCCGTTTTGGACTGTGTTTAATTTTCTACAGAAAAGTAAGTGAATATTGTTAAAAAATTATTGTTATTGTTGAAAATTATTGTTATCGTTATATTATAGTTATTGTTTCGTGACCCCACTCAAACAATTGTTATTGTTGTTTGTGTGTGAGGAGGGTCAAACCTCGATTTGAATTCATTGGCTTTATTTTAAACAAAACGAAACGACCGCCATTTTGTCATTTCATCATTAATTGCATTTCTTAAAGTCAATTCGCATTTTTAAAACGCCATTCCCCCTAGCTCCCCTTTTAAAACGCAACTATGGGGGAACCATCCCGGATTCAACCTACTCAAACAAATTTATTACCAACACAAGACATGTTTAACGAACCAGAACCCTCCCCGAAGCCGGAAGACTTAACTTGTTCAGATATACAACCAGCCCAGAAGCCACCAGCAACGCCAGTCTCCTGGTCGTCGCAGCTTAAAAAAAAAAAAAAATCCCCAAAAGACTACGAGAACGACAGAGTCACGAAATACTCGGCGTATTTTAAAGAAAATGAGATCCTACCTATCCCAGAATTGGTAGAGGCGGTTGAGCCTAAGACTCTGTCGTTCGTCGTGACCGATTTAAGGACTAGGAGACTGGCTGGCCTTAAAAAAGAGGCGTTCGAGGAATTACTTAAAACTGCAGGCATCCCAGGTAAGTATTTTTACCGAAGGAGTTTTGCAACCTGGGATGTCTTGCTCCCGACAGAAGAAATAGCGAAGAAGCTGGCTAGAAGCAACATTACCACTAAGTACTTCCGGCTTCAACCGGAATATAGAGGACAAAGGAGAATTAAGGTCACCGTATGTAACGTGTCCATGGAGCTAAATGGGGACGTTATCGCCGCCTACCTCAGTTCCTATGGCGGCGTCGAAGACTACACCCAAATAACGTCAGCTCATGGCACGGCATACGGTGATTTCTCTTATCATGATTTTAGATAGGGGAGGGTTCAATGCAATACCCCATACGATAACATATAAGAACACAACCATGACAGTCATCGTAGAGGGCAGGAAACCGCTTTGCTGGAATTGTAAACAGCTCGGACATTTCTCGCGGTCCTGCCCTCAGAAAGCCACCACCATCGCTACCAACAAAACAACCACCGCCACCAACGATACAAATGAAACAAATACGGAAGCTAAGAACAGCACACATCCAGAAAAAGAATCCCAACCCAACAATGATGAAGGGTGGACCTTAGTAAAAGGAGGAAAAGGGAAAAAAGAAACAAAAACAAAAAATAAAGAAAAACCCGAAGAAATGGAAACAACAACTAACCTAAAAAGGAGGAGAGACAGCGGGGACACGGAGAAGGAGGGGGAGAAAAAACAATTGAAAACAAACTCCCCCAAACCAGAAAAACAAAAACCTCAGACCCTCCAACCTCAGCAACCAGCACCCCAGCGACCAGCAGAAAAACAACAACCCAAGCGACCGGAACAAAACCCCAAACAACCGGAAAAAAACACACATCCTCCACCCCAACGACCAGCACAAATAAGTCCTCCCCCTCAACAACCCAAAAGTACACCTAATAAACATCCCAAAACCCCCCTTCACCCAACATTACCTTCTCTATCGCCAATTTCAACTCCCAAACAATTCACCCGGTCTCACTCTGAAACCAGATCACCGTCACCGTCACCATCAACATCTCAAAAGAAAAGAACAAAATCCGCATCTAACCAATTCAGGCAAGCCGTGAACGGTTTCTACTTTTGTTCAGATTTAATGGAATCACCCAACTTAGATCACCAACTAAAAAAAGCACTCAAACCTCTATCATCCATGAAAAACATCGATCAAAAAGACATTACCAATCCATACCTATTCAAGGGTGCAGCCATGGTGACCACCTTTGTCCGTTCGCCTGGCGTCCGAACTAAGGAGCTTTGGCAATTTATTGAGGAGGCCAGTCGGACGGACATAGTGTTGGCGGAAATGGGGCACCCCTCCCACAAAGATCTACTTAATAAATGTACGAGCAGGGTCCCGATTTATGTTCATCCCTGTTTTTATAGGTCCTTAAAGCTGCGGTTTCCCTTTGATGTCGGCGGAATTTCCAGGGACGGCAGAGAGTCTACTGATCTCTGTACCGGTTCCCTGCGTCAGGCCGTCGGCATCCTCACCCCGAAGGATTTCCGGCCCGTAGTCGACACTGAGTAAGGTAAGTTGGATTGATGGATTTAAACCTTGCCAGTTTGAATGTGAGGGGACTGAGGGATTCAAGCAAGTGTACGCGCTTGCTTGCTGAACTCAAGAACCTCGGAGTGGAAGTTGCTGCAGTGCAGGAGACTCACTTCACTTGCGGTGCCGACTGTCGGGTGCTGGAAAGCGACTTTAACGTTTTCTCAGCATACGGCAGCCGCACCAGCGCTGGGGTCTCTTTGCTAGTTGGACGCAGCCTTGATGCTGATGTTGACGTTGTTTTTGCAGGTGACGAGGGCCGGCTGGTTGTGGCCGATGTTGCCGTGAAAAGTTTCAAGTTTCGTCTGGTTGCGGTTTATGCGCCCAATATCGCTGCGGAGAGGGTTTCCTTTTTTCGTCGGTTGGCGTCGTTCCTGGACGATAGGAAGCGGCTAGTCTTAATGGGTGATTGGAATGCGATCCTTGATCCCAAGATAGATAAGGTCGGTCGGGGAGCTAATAGTGCGGGAAGGTGTGAGAGCAGCCTTGTCGGCTTCGTGACTCGTCACGGTCTCGTCGACAGGTTTCGTCTTGATCACCCAGGGCGGGAGATGTGGACGTGGCTAGATAGCTCGCCCTCTGCGAAAGTAGGTTCCTACTTGGACAGAGTGTTAGTGAGAAGAGCTGACATTGATTTTGTTAGCTGTCCCACGTTCCACTTGATAGCGTGGACTGACCATAAACTCATTAGAGTCAGTCTCCGGTTAGTTAATAGACCTAGTCTAGCCGGCTACTGGAAGTTCAATACCTCCTTACTGGAGATACGGGACTTCCGGGACCGGCTGGAATCCCTAATTCAGCGGGCGTTAGTGGGGGCGGTTACCGGGAATAGGTGGTGGGTTTCTCTTAAGCATAGGATTAGAGATTTCGCCACCAAGTACGGTCGACAGCTCAACTTAGATAGGACCGCGGAGGCGAAATCTATAGATGATAGACTTTCCCGGGCGGTGGCTGGGGGGGACTCCCTAAGTGTAGAGCTAGCTAGGAAGGACCTTGAGCGTGATAGTAGCGATCGCTACAAGGGGTCAGTAGTTAGATCTAGGCTAAAAAGAGTTCTCAACGAAGCTGTGAAATCGAACGCGACTGCGCGTGAAGAAGAAGTGCGAAGGTTCCCCGATCGGTACATCGCATCTGTCAAGACCCCGGACGGGCGTCTGCTGCGATCAGGTCGTAAGATACGTGACGCCTTTCGGGCGCACTTTCGGGATCGCTTTGCCTGATCTCCCGCTCCGGGAGTTTCGTAGCTATCTGGCCGACTTCCCCCGTCTTGGGGCGGCTGAAGCGGCTAGCTGCGAGGGTGTGGTTACTGAATGCGAAGTCCGTGATGCGTTGAAGCAGGTCGGCCTCAACAAGTCGCCGGGACTAGATGGTTTGCCCTACGAAGTGTACTTGAGGATGTCGCACATGTTTGTGCCTATTCTGACGGATATGTTCAACCATTGGTTCGCCCAGGGAGCCATCCCTGGTAGCGTTACCAAGGGCGTGATCACATTGCTGAAGAAAGGTGGCAGGCATGTTTGGGAGGGTTTAGAAGATTACAGGCCCATAACTCTGCTTAACACAGAGTTAAAGATTTTGGCCCGGGTCTTAGCGAATCGTTTACAGCTTGTCATTAGTGATCTGATCGGCCCCGAACAGACCTTTGCTGTGAAGGGAAGATCGATCCAGGACAAGCTGCACTTGATTCGCGAGGTCCTAGAGGGGATAAAAGACGACACCGAATCCGCGCTGATCAGTTTAGATCAGTCCAAGGCCTTCGATAGGGTAGACCATCGGTTCTTGGCGTCTGTTTTGGAGACTGCCGGATTCCAACCGGAGTTCCGCAGATAGATTAGCATGATGTACCACAACCCTCAGGCAGTGGTGCAGGTGAACGGAAGGCGTTCGGGGGTGATCGCGATCGAGCGATCGGTCCGGCAGGGCTGCCCCCTGTCTCCTCTTCTCTATGTCCTCGCGTTGGAGCCCCTGCTGCGCAGGCTTAGGGATGAGGGGACAAGTCAGGCACTGCGCGGTATCCCATTCGTTGGCCGCCTTGCGTCTAGGGTTTCCGCGTTCGCTGATGACGTCACAGTTTTCGTATCCCGCCTCCAGGATATAGAGGCTGTGAAAGAGGCGGTTGTCGAGTATGAGCGGATTGCAGGGGCCAAGGTCAATTTTGACAAAAGCGAAGGTTTGCGGCTTGGTGCGTGGAGGGGTAGCAATACTCTTCCAGGGCCCTTCCGCTGGAGTGACGGACCCATCCGCATCCTCGGGGTGTGGTTTGGGCCCGACCTCCAACTGGAGCGTAATTGGTCGGAAGTACATGCTAAGGTGAATGCTCAGGTGGGAATCTGGCTTTCAAGGAGGTTGTCCTTAAAGGGCAGGGCGGAGGCGTGCGCCGCGTACGTCTTCCCCTTGATCCTTTACCGATTGGCTGTACTCCCTCTGCCTAAGGCACATCGGTTGGCGCTGCAACGATCCCTCTCCAGACTTGTCTGGGGAGGTGCAAGGCCGATGGTCCGTAGACAGGTCTGTACGCAACGGGGGTCTGGGTATGCCTGATCTGGAGAGCCACTGGCTTGCTGAAAGACTTGCATATCTGGGCCGTGTCTTGACGGGGGACTCAGTGTGGAGACGAAAGGCGAGTCGGACTTTTCCTCGCCTCAAGTCAGACCCAAAGGCTGAAGGTCGACGTAGGCCTTTGGGCGAAGCACTGTTTGTCCGCGAGTGCCGAAAGGCCCTTCGTAACCTTCTTGGGTCCAGTGACCTTTCATGGCCTCGGAAGGAACTGTATCGGGAATTAGTGGTGGGTTCCGCTTCTGATCCTCTCAGCGAGCGGCGCGGCTGGACGGCGGAGGAGATCCGCTCTCACTGGAATTGGGCGCCAGGATCGAGCTTCTTGAACAACTCCGAGTTCTCGCTCACCTGGCGACTTGTTCGGAATGCGTTATCCCTTCGCGGCTTGAACTTCAGAGCGGGCCTGGCAGACATGCCTGATTGCCCTCGCTGCAGCAGTGGCTTGGAAGAAACGGCTGAGCACGCCTTCAACTACTGCGAGCGAGTGCGCCCGTTTTGGAATCACGTCAGGGAGTGGACGGCTCGCATCGAACCCAAACAGCTTGTGCTGCTCGACGTTGGTTACGTCGTAGACAACGTTCTTCCTCCGTTTCACGGTGAGAAGCGTGTGGTGTTTCTCGCGATCCTAGCTGTAGCCCGAATGGTGATTTGGACGACGCGAAACAAGGGATTGTATGACGATGCAAACTTTTCTCATCGTGATCTGGTTTTGTATTTTCGGCATCAGCTGAGGGTCAAAATCAGATGCAATAGAAAACGCTTGGATCGCATAACATTCAGCAAAAGGTGGGTGACTGCAGCGAGCCTGGTCGTACGAAAGGGGGCAATGTTGGAGTCATCCTTCCCTCCTCTGCCGGCCCATGGCGTTTACGGTACGGGTCCTTAGGGACCCCATCCCTGGTAAGTAGAATTGTTTTTTCCCTTGTAACCTAGTTAGCAGTATGTTGTGAGTCATTGTCCCCATCATCTAGTCGTTAGATTCTCAAGATCTTCCCCCTCCCTATTATTTTTGTACCCCAACCTGAATTCCATTATTGAAGATCTTGAACATTCATATATAAAAAATCATATTACCTACTTCTATCGACCCATACCGCGCCCGACCCCTTATTTCTTTTATCTCTGTTGATTAGTATTCCCGCCCCAGCTAGGGCAGGTCCGGCTTGTTTCCGGTTTCTTTCAACCCGGAAAACAGTCGGCCTCCAATTTTATAGACGGGGGGGATGGGAGGGAAACCAAACGGGGAATTTTTCTTTGTTTCTCTTGTATATATAATTTTTCGGGTTTTTTTCTCCCATTCCCATCATTTCATTGTACATAAACCATATTTTGTAAATAAAAATCATATACCACTTTTGGGTTTTTAAGTAGGTTTTCTTCATAGAGCAAATGCGGTATTTTGGTAACTGCTGCGCGCATGATGAAGGATGAATGGTTATATATTGTACTGTTGAATGGGTCGGCGAATGTGGCTAGCTAGGTTCCTTTAGAATATATAGAAAAGCAAGACCGCTCCCTTTCCCCCCCCAAAAAAAAACCCCTTAAGGCCTCGTGTGCCTTCTTTGTACTTACAAAGAAATAAAGGAAAGTCTACGATTAGAGCGTTTGATGTAGAATAGCATTGCGAGTCAGTGTTGCGTTAGCATTTCATACGCAGTATTCGGCATTGTACAAGAGTGAAGAGATCATAAAGTGTTGGCCAAAAGTTTCACCTCTTAAGGTACATTACTAAAAGTGGTAACAATGAATCATTTTCAACTCATACGTGGACTACAGAGGAAAAATACGTATCCTGCAAGTAATAATTGAAATATTCAGCTGAGTTGAAGGAAAATGGACGAACTTAAATCAATTATGACTCAAATGTTGGCATTGAAAAAACAACTACAGGAACTACAATTACAACTACAAAAAGACCCACTATGAATAGCAAAAGAAACAACAGGAATTACAGTTACAACCGCTGAGAAACCAGTTGGAGCGACAATTCCAAATAGAGAAACAACAAATGTTTTTCGAATTGTTGGTTAAGAAAACTACAAAAGAAAAATCTTCTGATTTATTCACACCAGACGCTAAAGTGAATTCCATAAGCGCATTTATTTATAACCCTGACGAATTCATAACTTTTCAGTCGTATTAATAGAAGATACGAAGGCCTTTTCAAAAAGGATTGTTCACATTGGAATGACGAAAAGAACGACAAATTATTAACTGTCCACAGCAAAACACGAACAAATATATCAATTTTATTTTGCCTAAACAGCCAGGCAAAATAAATTTTGAAGAAACTATTGGAATACTAACAAAATTTTTCGGAGACAGAACTTCATTATTCAATACGCGGTGGATTCGTCTAAATCAAGTAAAATATGATGACAACGATTTTGTCACCTTCACAGGAGTTGTCAATTGAGAATGTAAGAAGTTTAAGTTAAATGAGTTAAGTTCCAAATCATTCTGATATTCGTTCAAGGCTTGACTTCAAATAAGGATACAGAAATAAGATCAATGATTTTATCTAAACTACAAATGGATTCAAAATTAAGTCTCCAAAAAAGTAGCTGAAGAATGTCAGCGTTCGGTGAATTAAAAATTTGACATCGCGAGGTGTCAAATATGCATTACGTACGACCATCTCAGGAAAATAGAAACGTTTTTCAACTCGCAACGAAAAAATAAAAAAATATATAATACATCTTTCAATACTTGCTACTGTTGTGGTGCTAGTCATTTTAAGAGTGACTGCTTCTTTAGAATCAAAATATGCTACCAATGTGGAAGAATAGGATATAAAAGTACTTGTTGCAAATCCAATTAATAGAGAAGAAATAAAATGCATGTCAATTAGGTATGGGTAAAGTCAACAAGCGAAAAGAAAAAAAATGCCAGTTGTCGAATGAAAAACCTCCGAAGAGAAAATTTGCTTTTGTCACAATTAACAATATAAAAATAAAATTATAATTGGATACAGGATTCATTATTACAGTAATTAATGAAAAGACTTGGAGAAAACTGGGTAGACCGAGTTGTTTGTGGTGTGTCAGGAAGAAAATTAGACTTTTTTTGGCGAATCGTCTGTAACATTTTTTTTTCGTGGGGAAAATCATAAAAGCAGGGGTACTTGTGTTACAGAACACAATGAATTTATTCGGAACGGATGGTATTTGCCAATCAATTCGTTCTGTAACCAAAAGTAATATTACGGCAATAAAAAAAAAAAAAAAATTAAGACTGAATTAAAAAGAAAGTTTCAGGGAGTTTTTTCTTGGGACGCGTGTACAAAAAGCAAAGGCGAAATTTAAAGCTTAAGAAAATGCAACACCAAAAAATTCAGACTGAAAAAAGGAGTCGAACCTTTTGCGGCTTCAGATCCAATCAATAAGGAATTAGAATAGCTAGAGAATTTAGCGGTCATTTCTAAAGTAGATGACTCCGAATGGGCATCACCGACTGTTTACGTGAAGAAGAATAACAAAATCGACGTCTGTGCCGATTTTTCAATGGGGCTTCATGATAGTTTGCAAAATTATAATTACCCGTTACCGAGTCAGGAAAAAAGTTTCGCCAAACTAAATGGTGGAAATTTTTTTTTCTAACTCAGACTTGTCGGATGCCTACCTACAAATACTGGTAGTAGAAGAGTATTCGAAATTACTATCAACAGTCATAAACGGCACTTAAAAATCAGTGGGGGAGGAATCGGACGAAAAAAAGGTGCAGAAATCACACTAAATCCCAACTCTTGATCTCGAACATTGCCGGCGAAATTAATGTTAGCAAGAAAAATTAAACCTGTGTTCAACAAGATAATACCTGAACAGGAGATGCGAACATCAAGGAATATCCCTTTGAATAAATAACTTAACCCGGGAGAAAAAGAATTCTTCATTATGTACCAAAAAGAAAAAGATCTACGAGGTAATTTTTAAGGGTGGAACCAACTGTGAAAATATACAAACTTCAGTGAATAGACTCCTGAGGGAGTTAGATCAAAAGGGGGGGGTGTTATGTAAAAGACTGTGTTGATAACGATTCGTGCGGTTTGAACACGGATCTCCGGCCAACAAACTCAACTGTTGAAATGAACTGTGCCACTGGGATCACGTGACTAGAAGTGGTGGGATATATAAAACAGTCAGACAAGAGGTGTGTATAAAAGTGTCCGATTTGAGTATGTGATGTACAGTGGCATGGCGAATCGGTATTTTCGGCATAAACATTTTGTACTCGGTATTCGGCATTACATGAGCGTAAAGTGATTATAAAGTGTCAGCCAAAAGTTACATCTCTCTCGCTGAACATTATAAAAGTGGCTACGAGCAATCGTTTCAAACATTACAAAAACTTCGGATACATTGCTGATGCTTTAATCATTTACCCAAACAAATACAACATACCTCCATCACTAAAAGACAACCAATTAGAACCAGCTATAAAAATCGCATATGAAATCGAAAAAAAAACAAATGATTCCTTATCTTTCTCAGACATCCTATTGATAAAAAATAGGAATGAATTGAAATTGAAAGTCTACCAAAGGTCAAGTAGAGGAAGGAAATTTACGGAAGGAAAGAACTATTGGTGGTAATAGGAAGAACTGGCGGGAAAACTGAGACAGCATCTTCATGAATTTAATCTATCTTAAAGTCAAACGACTCATTCGAAAATTTGACCGGTTAAAAGATAAAATAAATAGTCTGTTGCGTTTAATCAAAAATGCTCAAAAGAGAAAATGCTGCCTATATAAAGAAACAGCGTATATGTTGGGCTACAATGGCTAGTTGAGCAGATCAAGTGTAGAGATCAATACGATAGAGGAACCAATAATAAAAAATTTTGGATAAAAAAAATTTGCAATATGAACTGAGGTAAAAAAGATAGTTGATAATAGCTATAAGTTGTATCCTATCGGTTGATATAGACATTAGGTTTATAAATCCTCAAAATGCATTCTGAATTTCCAGCAGAACACATGACGCAACGGATGTAGACATTTGGTTAAATGCTTCGAAATGAAATCATCTGAAGGCTACAGGTTCTTTCTTAACAACTGGTAAATAAAAAGTGACAATTAACACTTGCATCTGGTTATGGTAAAAAGAATTACAACAATCTTCCCTCGTGGATTAATTAATGAGTTCGGTTCGAAGTTCCGTGTAGGCTCCTGAGTTCGATTTGAAACACCTGCGGAAGAATGCATCGGCCGAAACGTTGCAAATATAACAATAAAACTGTAGATTATGATCCGAATACTTTAAATGATAAAACTTATCTGGCTTCATCACAGAAATTTAGACAAATAGTAAATAACAACAACAAATGCATTGACACAATTTAAGTCTTTTAAGATGGAACATGACGGTGACTTGTCGTCACTCAAACTCCTCTGAAAGACCATCAACTAATTCTGTTGGGGAAAAACTCGCACGGAGTAAGACAAAAGAGGGTGTATTTTCTCAATTTTGCGCCACGGGCAGGATGTGACCCATATTCAATTGTTTTAAGTGGTTGTCTTGCCGAAGCTTAAGAGCCATGTTTGCTTCAGCATTTACCCCAAGTTGGATGAGGGGAGAACAGTGGGATTCATACCTTTCCTAAGGGCATTAGCGCAAAGTTAAAAGTAAACTGCCACACCCAGGATATGATCTTGTATCACTGATTTCATTTCTAACGATGATAACCTTTACGCTGAGCGTTTTTCTCTTAACGCTTGGAAAAATTTAGATTCACAAGTGTTCAAAAATTACAAATTTTAAAGTTAACTTACTCTGAAATGGAGTAATATTCTGCATAGGAAATTGTTTAAAAAATATCAAGACAAAAGCTATTTTCACCAACACGAAAATACACAAGCAAAGGAACGTTCTTATCAAAATATTCACTTTTTGATGTAAGGTAAAGTAAAGTTGGCGATCTTAGTCGAGGGTGACCCGAAGAATCCCTTTTCAATAGCTACCACACCAAGCTGTAGGGGAGGGCGTTACTGCTTTCCTTGGATTGCTCCACTTTACTCTTGATCCTTACCTTATAATGCTGAGTGTTAAGCATGGTGGCATCGAGTACCATTTTTTTGAGTCTTTGGTGTGACTCGACCTGGGATTGAACTCCGGTCTCCAAGACCATTGATACATTAAGTTTTCCATTAATCGAAGCAGTACCGAAACTCCTCTTTTGATTTAGTGTAAAAGTGCGTATTTATCTTAATATCCTACAATGTCTTCCTAAAATGTATTCAGATCTATTCTGGAGATGAATTTTCAGTTCAGGAAACAAGAAGCCGAATAGGACTAGGTTTAATGAGTATGAAGCTCTTTCACAAACTTGTGTTTTGCCCAAAATAAAAGTATGGAAACTGGCTTTATATTAATCCAACATCGAAAAAAAAAACAAACAAAAAACAAACAAACTTGACACCATCACTTTATTATATTAGATTTTTAGTTTTGTATACATCATCATTTAAATTTTTAATTTTAAAATTTGAGAAATAAAATCTTCCTTCTCGATAGTTTTGATAACATTTAATGACTATAAATAATGGATCAAAGTGGCCATTGGCTGAAAAAAGTGAAATATTTTGGCTGGACCATTTCTTTTTATCTCACCATAACATTTACAGGTTGGATTTTTAGTTTAAGAAACAAGAAAGTCATATGCACCTAGTTTTGGAGAGTTGCACTTGCCCAAACTTGTGTGTCACCAAAGAGTATTACGACTAGCTCTCTAATTTTTATTTCAAATTAGCACTGCGACTACTCAGTTTTTTTTTACGACTTCATTTGAGTTTAAAATTTTAAAAAATCTTCAGTCTGGCTATTATCTTTTATCACTTGTACAATTGAAATTAAATATTAGACAACTAACCTGTTTTGTAACTCATTAAAACATTGTCTTTGAAAAAACCTGTAACCCTTGCTTAATTTTTCATGTCATAGTAAACATACGTTTACTTGCTAAAATATCCATCTTTGCCGTAAAAAAATTGAAAACCGTTAAGAGTAAGGTTTCCCACGTTTGGCATTAGTCTTGGAACTTTTCTTTGAACAGTAAGATTCTGGTCATTCTTTAAATCGGGGGTCTCAATCACGAGCGGGACACATCCAGCCACCCACAAACTACGTTTCTCCCAAGAGAAATCTAGAATGTACTCTAATATTTTTATTACTTTCAATTTAAGATCAAAAGCTGAAAAATTGAAACAATCCAATTTTATGTACATTTGAAAACGTTCTTAATTATGAATGTTTGGGAAATCTATATCGGCTTGTTTCAAAGATCTATTCTGGCGGAAGAGTGATTGAGATTATAGAAAAATTTACTCATTCAACAGAACATGAGAAATTTTATTTTGTTTCATAATGTGTGAAAGGGTAAATTTGACAATTCATATTAGTTTTTGGAGGTGACTACTTGAGATGCATCAGAACAAGAGGAAATTTGATTTGTTTCATATCGAAAGAAGTAATTGATTTGACAACACATATTGACATGGAAAGGGTATACCTGAAATGACAGACGATACACAAAAAAAAAAAAAAATCACAGGAAATGTTTGAAAGTAGATTGTTAAATAAATATAAATTATATCAGCTATTTTTTTTAAAAATGGGATAAAACTGAATTTTGCTTTTTTTCTGTTTTAATAATATTTATCGTACAATTCATTGCAATTTGCCCATGAAATCTAATAAAATAGAAAAAAAAAAAAACAGAATTTATTGAAAGTAAAAATGAAAAAAGAAAAAAAAATTAAGTCCCGCTAAATTTGTACTAACTCACATATCCCACTTACTATTAGTTTCGCATTCATTATGAAAAAAATACCCTCACTTCCCCTTACTTTTAGCCAGCTCTGTCTCTCTCCCAGAACGCATTGGTTATTTGAAGACCTTTAGTTTGAGATCATTGCCTTACATGGTGAAACCATATACGTATTGAAAACTCGAATGCTTGTTTGGCTTTTGTCTCGTAAAAATGGGTTTTGGCCATAATTTCTAATATAATTTAAAAAAATATTATCTTATGGAGTTTATTTTTTCTGGAAAAAATTTCACGTAATTTTGTGGGAATACTTTTGAAATCGACGCTCATTTTCTCGTTTTAAATGGATAAATATTGTTATATTTTATCCAGATTGTACATATTAGCATTCATTGTCTGTGTCATCAGCCATCATATGTTAATTTGGTTTCGTATGTCAACCTTGGTTGAATTGTTTTATACCGAAGTCAGCTTAACAATTATATCCTTATTTACAGAAAACAAAAGAAGGCAATTGTTTTCGTTAATATCTATTAGTAGAACTGTATACAACAATTCATGGATATTTACCGACGTTTATAACTTCTCTGACTCTTGTAAATGAAGTTGAATCCTTCCGACACAAAATCTCTTCCAAATAACTGACTAAACACTGACACAGCTCATTCTATTGCTAATATATGTTGATATAGACATAAATTATATAAAATTATTCATATATTCTAATCTCCAGCCCGCTTCTCCATCTTCTTTTTATAAATAAATAAATAAATATATGTAGTGAGTGGTAAAAAACTGAGAGATGGAGAATGAGTAGATTTGGAGAAAGATTGTCTAAGTATCTTCAAACTGAAGTCATTAGGCATACGTTTGTCAGTTAATTATGAATAACATTTGTCTACAAAGCTTGCCAATAAAACGCTCAGCTTAACACGACATTCCACTGTCTACATATCTTGTAATAAAACGAGCATATCAGAACGGTACATCAGAGGTCTTTGTTCATAAATGTATATGGAGACGTTTCCATGAAATGCCTTCATTATGCGACGGTAGGGATTAACAGCAACCAGGCGCCCCTGCCTTAGAGACTCGTAGCAAAAGTAATTTATTTGGGCTGGCATGTTCTGGGCGAAGAGCGAAAAGGAATCTCCAAAGAATAAGGTTTGAATGGCAATACAGTTGGTTGCATCTCTCTCGCTCTTAATATATATATATATATATATATATATATATTTATATATATATATATATATATATATATATATATATATAATGTGTATGTTGAAGTCCGAGCTGTTTGTGTGTACATATCCGTGCTCTCTTTAATATGTATGGATGTGCTGTGTGGGTGTTTATTTGTGTATTTTTATACCTATATATATATATATATATATATATATATATATATATATATATATATATACGCACCAATATTAAAAAAATATCGTTTTTAAATTTTGGTAAAACACACGTAGTATGATGCATATAATCATAAATAACTGTAGTAACATACCAAGGATAGACTGAATATATATATATATATATATATATATATATATATATATATTGAGATCTTTACCATGAAAACTTAAATGTTCATACTTGAATGATTTTTTGTCCTGACAGAATTATTCCCGACTCTGGTTTAACTGAATCGAATAATATATATATATATATATATATGTGTGTGTGTGTGTGTGTGTGTGTGTGTGTGTGTGTGTGTGTGTGTTAGAAAACGTATCGTATCTTTACTCATGTACTCAGAATAAAACTAGAATCGGTTAATTGCAAAAATTATTTTACTCTTGCAAAAAATATTTCTTTTGACGCCATTTAAAATGGTGGCAAATTAAAAATAGGGTTTCAGCAGGCTTGAACAGAGGTATGTCATCAAATTTTTGGTGGCTGAGAATGGTAAACCATACTAAATTTACAGAAGAATGTGTGATGTGTATTGAGAAGAAACATGTTTTAATTTTAAAACGTTCTTTACAAATGGGCTAAACAGGAGTTTGGAACTTCGAACATGAGTCCCCCCCCCAAAAAAAAACGTCCATTGAGTGAAAATGAAACTGACATAATGGAAAAAGAAAACCTTTCAGTTGCAGTGAAGGTCAGTGAAAGGGTTTTATGCTTATAGCATTCTGGGACATAAAATGACTCATCACCACAGATTTCTTTGAAAAAGATGCCAATGTAAACCATTCTTCCAATTTCCAAGTCCAGAGGGAAAATTCACCTTATTTATTAAATGACACACGCTCGCAAAGACACATATATATAACATGGACTCATGTATCAACCTCGACGTATGAAGAATCAAGAGGTCACTTAAAGATGCAAACCGTTCGACTATTAACAGAGATTGTTTATAGTTGTGAAGGATTGTGTGGAACCAACTACGATTTTAATCGTTAAAAATACACCAGATGGGATACATTTTAGCTTATATAACTGTCAATGACAAACGGCCTGTGCACATACATACCCCCCCTATATATATATATATATATATATATATATATATATATATATATATATATATATATATATATATATATGTCTTATAATATGGCACGTTAATGTGTGAACTGCTGCAATATAATACTAAGTGCTCAATACTATGTACAGAGGAAACTGTAAAATGTAAAGTGAATATCAACTATTTGTTATGTGACTCAGATATATTAGATAAAGAAATAATTGTAGAAGTGCCTGAAGTGAAAGCAAATTATATATATATATATATAACATCGTTTTTTCTCAAATTTTGTAAATAAGTAAATTTTAGTTTTAACTTTGAAAAAGGCAGGGACTTTAAAAGTGCTAAAAAAAGCATTTCCTTTTTCTTCAGAATAGGAAATTTAAAGAGAAAATTATTTAAAAAAAAACAATAAACAAAAAATTAATCAAACAAATTTTCATAATTTTTGAATAGAACAACGACTGCTTCCCGTATATATATATATATATATATATATATATATATATATATATATATATATATATATATATATATATATATATATATATATATATATATATATATGGATGAGTATTCAGTAAATCAGATAAAGATCTAAACCGTCGGACAAACTACACAGAAGTTTTGTTTATGGTGTTAAATGCTTGTGAAGGACCAGCCACATTTTTTGAATCGGTTAATAACAGAAGAGTATATATATATATGCTCCCTGTGAGTTTTGGTTATTCTCTAAGCTCACAGGCTGTCCTTATGAGACGATTGAGGAGATGAAAGAGGCTATAACGAAGGTCATTGACACGCTCACACAAGAGGACTTCCATGGGGCCTTCAAGAAGTTGTTAGAACGGTACAACATGTGTATTGCAGCCGGAGGCGATTACTTCGAAGGGGACTAGAGTTTCATGTGTGTACTATCAATGAAAGTGCCCAAACAAAAAAAGTCTGGAAACTTATTTAATGATCCTCGTATATATATATATATATATATATATATATATATATATATATATATATATATATAAGTACAAGGGTGGGTCAATAAAACCGTAGCATTATTGGATAATACTCACAACTAAATGCAATTATCATGTTTGCAAATCAATATTTGTTGTGTAAAACAATTTTTTTCTAATTCGATCACAGACATCGTGATTTACCAACTAATTACACCAATTCAGTGAAATAGAAAATTCTTTTTAGGAATTACTTTGGTATTTCTCGCTCGAATTCGTTTAAAATTAGAGTTTACTCTTAACAGTATATCAATTCTGTATATGTAAATAATCTAGTATTTCCTTCCAGATGATTTGAATATATTTTATAAATTACATATGAGATAATTTCATGGGTATTCTCACAGTCAAAATGTTTGAATAAAATTAGTAAAATTTTAGCCGTTGATTTTACCCAGTATTGTAAATAGCAAGGGTTAAAGATATGTTGAAGGCACAAAAGCCATCGTTCAAACGTTGTTGGGAACTTGCAAGACTCAAAAGAAGATAAATGTCCAAGTGAGATACTTTCAGTTTGCCATCTCAAAGATAACTAGACGAATTTGATCGAAACGGTCGAACTGCGATTCCAAACTCAAGATAACAGCTGGAAACGAACGTCAGCTGAATATTTACTTCATTTCCAATCGATTTGCCAATTGTGGTGAAATTTCCAAAGCTTGAAATGATACTGGTCTAGCTGTTTGTCTATCAACAATACTCTGGAGAACCCATCAGTTCGGATATGATTACCAATTTCGAAGCCACAACTAACATTTAAACAGAAACGAAACCATTCAATCCG